>JAQIWN010002318.1:0-16324 GCA_034699025.1 Entomobrya cf. arborea Gr-Col-00668 | reverse complement strand
TCACGTAGTTTTGCTTTGTAAAATATGATATGTATTCAGTAAAAATTGCTAACACTGAATAAATCTGTTTCGTTAATGAAAAATAATAATTTCGAGTCTCTTCGTTCCCCAACTTTGATTTGAACAGTTGAAAAGCATAGGCTTTCTTTACAGTTTTTTTCTTCACTCCCTCCTTTGAATTAATTTATCCCTTGTTATTATTCTCTATTTTTTCAATGAAAATAAAATGACCTTGAATCAATCTTGTTTTGTAAAGCGACTGTACAAATTCGGTTCACATTCTCAAGCAGGTGGCGGGTTTGTAATACATGGGTTCGAATGGATAATTTTAATTGTACAATATTTAAATGCTAATAATTTTTAAATTAAAAGAATTCAACAAGCAAACAAAATTTTCTTACAAGAGGTTGTGCTCTTCTTCCAGCGTCATTTGTCTTTGATGTAGAATGTCGACTATGAGATGGTTCAGATTGATCCCGCAAATTGCTCTGATGTTTTGCAGCTTTTAATAATTCAAGCTGGTGACTGAGCTGAAGCGGTAATTGCCAAAATAGCAAATCCATCGCTCACAATTTTATTAAACAGGTATATTTCTCGTAAACTCAAAATAAGCACAATTTTATTGATGCAATTTTTGCATAAATCTAGAAACTTCTGAAAATGGAAGCAAGAAGACAAGAAGGTTATACATGCTATTCCGAAAATCGCAGAAAGTTTACTAAGTCATTTTTCAATTATTTTGCACCCGAAACACTTATTTAGTGCTCCTCATAAAAATCAAAGTGGTAATGTTCATGTGAAAGCTATGTAGAGAGGAGGATGGATGAAACGATGACTTAATTATCAACACATCGCGCCCGATAAAAATTGCGATGCTCATCATCATATTATTATTGCCATTATTATCCCTGCTGGTTGGTTATGATTATGGCGATAAGCACACGCATTAGTACGCGAATAATCATAGCCCTCCTCTTTTCATTTTTCACAGTTTATAAAAATCGCCAACAATAGCGACGACAACGACAAAAATTTCTCATTTGTGTGTGAGTGTTGCAGTTAAAAAGTCTGAAACGCGTCAAACCCATTAACACGAAACGTTACCGACGCGCTATGTGCTTCATGATATTACGCTCATGCATGTACAATTTATGTATTTTTTTGCGAACAAAGACATTGCATGGAAAATGCTCATGTCGTCACTAAAATGTAATTTTATGACCTTAAATATTATGATTCCTCGTCAACCGTCTCTCTGTCTGTAAACAGTGTTGTGTTCCTTCATCGGAATCATTGCGTGAACGTATTTAATTCCTACTTTTATAGCATTAATTACCCTCTGTTATTAAAAATGCAGGCATCCTTCCCACAGATGTGCGCATAAAAAAGTGACTTCCTATACATGCATTCATTTTTTTATAATCCTTTCAACAGTTAAGTGTAATCTACCAATACTGAATACCTTTGCTCGGCACTCTGTTCACAATTATTAACTTCGGCATTTTCATGGAAATTTTTCCTCACTCTCTTGGTCTGAAATTTTACAGCGCAAACATGCAAGCATCATGTTTAGCATTTTTTTAAAACTTTAAATTTTTCTCAGTCATTTTTGAAACAATGCATGTGCTTTGTGAAGGG
Source organism: Entomobrya cf. arborea Gr-Col-00668 (assembly GCA_034699025.1). NCBI lineage: Eukaryota > Metazoa > Arthropoda > Collembola > Entomobryomorpha > Entomobryidae > Entomobrya > Entomobrya cf. arborea Gr-Col-00668. Next base: position 14,686 of record JAQIWN010002318.1, on the reverse strand, counting down.
TGCATTTTTATAGGTTTTTAAAAAAATGTTTTTGATTTTTTACCAAAAGTTTCATTACAATACTCAGTTTGAGGTCGTTTAAATATGAAAATGATGATAATTAAAGGATAACGAGAGGAGGTTGCTAGTGAGGTGATGATGATGAGGTAGCTCCTCCGTTTCGTCTTCGTTGTAAATGAAGCTTGTGAGCAGCGGAACCTTTCCATTTTCTCTATTTAACAGTCATTTTTTTAAAAACCCTATTTTATTTTTTTACTTGTTAGTTTATAGCTTCAGTAAATAGGAATGAGATATTATGTTTAATATTATGTGTGTCTTCTCATTGATATTTCAAGTACAATGGGCGGTGACTCTGGTTTAATTCCTGAGAGTGCAGCAGTCGTCCCTCCACAAATGTATGCATGATCATGATCATCATACAAGATATAAAAAATACAATGTGCACGTTACAAACTAGTATACAGAGAGGGAAGATGATGGTGCTAATGATGACGACGACAGCTTGGGTTGTGGAGTAGGGTAATCCTGGTGTTAACTATACATACATATTAATACCATTCAAGTATAAATGTTACTTGATGGGTTGGGATGTTCCTGTTCCACTAAAACGACCCCTTGCTCCTTTGTTAATGAAACCCCACCACACTCTCTCTCTCTCTCGTCATCTTCATCGTTTTCATCATCATCGAAAACAACAACAGCATCATTGGGGATTATTACAAGTTATGATGAAGAAAAATATGTCTCAGCTCACGCTAACAACCAGTAACAATGAATATGATTATTTGTGTGAATAAATGATTAAGAACAATATACTCTGCCAGTGGCAGGCAGGCGCTCAAAATCAATGGAAAAATATGATCACTAAAATGACACAACACGACAGTATATATTAACAAAAACACAATGGGCAAACAGTGCTACCGCAAGCACAAAAGATGTGGGTTATTCATGTTAATACACGTACGACGATACACGCCAAAAAATCATAATTTAACGGAGATATTTGTTCTGTATTAAATGGATGATGGCGTAACATATTATAACCACAAGCAGCAAATAATTACTCTTCATAATATCATGTTTTGTTTGAGAGAAAAAAGAACTTTTAGTTTATTGCTAATCAACTTTTGTTATTGCGAAATTGCAATTTTTTGAAAATGTTCTGCTTGGAGCACATCAAACAAAAAAATTAATTTGTGTTGCAAAAAAACATCAAAAAACTACTTCAAAAAGGTTAAATATTCAATTGTTTTTGCTAATTTCATTTTATCGCATCTCTATACTGTAAAATGTAACCACACACCATGTAATTGTGAAGTATAAGTAGTTGTAATGGGATTTAAATAATGCCCGTGTGTTCAAAAATATGATAAAATATGCTGTCATGTTTGTGGCATTTCTCTTCACTCGTGTTGACGCTTACGAAATTTTGCGCTCAGCACCTTGTCAAACCACGTTACGTTGTAGTCTAACTTTACTGACGCTTTTGCTATGAGAGAGTCAAGTGGATGAACCAAACTAAGTTTGTATTTTACGTTACATCAGAGGACATTGCCGGAAAGCCATGCAATGCAATGGTGCAAGTTTTGAAACCCATAATTTACCACGGTAAAAAGTAAAAATGACGGTGGGCAAACGCCGTAAAGGCAACCAGGCAATGAAGTAAAATGTTGCATGGATGTTCTACTCCTCCTTCTAATGCCAGTGCTATGTCATCAAGTAAAGAAAATTTCTTGGACGTACCTGACTCACCTGAAACAAAATAAGAAAAGCAAACAATCAATTAACCATTTAGGAATTATATATGTGATATGTATAAATTTATAATCCTTATTATTAAGCATATGTTGATTGGCAAGGAAAAGCTTGGGAAAAGTGAATGTCATGAATGAACGTGCATGATGCATGGACATATGCTACATATATGTTGCTGCGTAGATCCATTTAACCCGAACCCGAATGAAGTTTGACCACAAGTTTGTTTGTTGTCATTCATGTCTCATGTCATACAAAGTATAAAGACCAAGTAAAAGTAAATAGGTGGTGGTGGTGAACTAAAATTATGATTCTTTGAAAAGTTTTTCTTCTTGTACCCAAAATGCAAAAGCGCAACTCTGAAGTTCGTAACTAACAACGTACGTCAAGACTATGACGGCTATCTGGCTGAATAATATGTGTACTGTGTACAGCAAGGAAAACTTAAGACCGTTTGGCTGTGCAATACCTTAATAATAAAATACCATGAATTTTAGACATAGCACAACATTTTTACAGATTTGAAGCATCTTGAAGAAATTGATTAAGGGATATTTCTATCCAAAAGCCAACACGCGTGCACATACTGAATGTCATGTTGTGTAATATTTTGTCAATTTTCCTCTTTTCGGCATCCATTATAAAATCCCTTTTTATTTGACATTCTGTCGTCGCATGCCATCACTGACTTGACTTTTCCTTTAATTTTAGGAAAAGATCTTATAACTTCAAATAAAATGCCATAAAATATAATTATGTGATTCAAATGTACGTATAAAGTATACTATCCAATTCAATATCCAATATCCGATATCGGTATATGTATAAAAAAGCACAACAAAACACGATTCCATGCATGCATAGAGGAAATGGAATGAAAAGTTGTAAAATGCAAACCAAAAAAGCTCGAAAATTTTCTTTGGAATTTCTCGTTTTTGTCCATCCGAAAGACGAAGATAACAAGCAGCGGACATACAACGGGATATTTTGTATTGGTACCCTAAAAATTTATGTGTAATTTCTCCAACAGGAAGAAATATGTTTGTACCAAATGGAAAGCCTATATATATGTCGATTCAAATACTGCAATCTGTGTATAGTATTTTGTACAACACAAATATTTTTGATACTTGTACTCTGGTATTTTTTTCAATCTCCTGAAAGATTTGCTGTTGTACATTGAATCTATCAAAAAAATCCACCTATTCAGGGAATCCAAGAAAAAAACGAACCAAAATTGGACGACATTCTTCACAAAGAGAAAATAGTGCTGAGATATACTAATGCATATGCATAATAACAGAAAGCCACAGATAAAAGTGAATATGATGATAGGGATGGGTGGATTGTACGCATTGCCCGTTAAAGAAAAAAGAATCCAAGAGTTATGTCCGGTTGAATGTTTTTTTATTTTAAAAATCCATCTTCCCGAATGGAAAAGCGGTCAGCTAGCCAGCAAAACGTACCAAGGGGAAAATTTATCCCTTCATGCACCTTCTTGGATTTAAACTATGAGCATAAAAGTACGTCGTGGAATAGAAAGACTTTTTTCTTTTTAGAGAATGTACGAATTTATTTGAATGCAGTCACATCTTCTATCGGATAACAAGAAAAAGATGATGATACCGTATCATCCACTTCTCTGCCTGAATGACTTACGAATATGACAGATACCTTGCAAACTGTGTATATGTTTCTATTGTGAATCGCTCAACCATAGCGGAACGGACTAACGCATCTCCTACACGATCTTTTTTACACTTTTGAAAGGATCGGGTAACAAAATCCGTTCTTGGATGATATGATGATAGTGAGAACCACATTCTATTCTCCTCTCATCTCATTCGCTTCAATAAATAATGCTCACGGGCTGCTTGCACAACAACAACCAGTTTACGTAGAGTAATGCAAGTGCTGCCAAGTATCAGTCCACAAACATCCACCCTCACACACAGATTAAAAATATCGGACAGATGGACCATGCAATAGTTTAACAATGCACACATATCATCCTTCTACTTAAAGGGTAAAAATCAAAGGAAAAGAGAAAAATGGAAGAAAAAAAGTCTTTTTAGAAGAAAAGGAATGTCGTCTCATGCCATTTTCATTTTTAACGAAAATTCATATTAAAAATAATACTGCAAAAGGATTTCTTTAATATCAAAAAGGTAAATATCGAAATACTACTAGTTTTCTTTTTTTTGTGACAAGTGAGTACTTCTCATGAAAATTTGGTTATATGCATTAGACGTTGCTTTCTTTTATCTTTATATTAAAGAACTTCGTAAATTAAAGGAAACAACAAAATAAATGGTTTGTTTGAATACGAAGCGCTAAGAAGCCCATTTACAAAAAATTGTAGCACTTAAAACATCTTAAAAGATGCAAGAATCGTAATTATTACAAGGTCAAATCAATCTAGTACTATTTTATCATTAAAAAATCGGGCATGTTAAATAGACAAACAAGAAAAGTAATAGCACGCATCGCTCGTTACAAACAAGAATCCAGTCAAATAAGAAAAAAATCATCTCAATACAGAAGAAATCTTTGTTTCTTGTACTACCATCATAATATCACCAACTTTCCAAGTTTTTTTTCGTAATAAGGCTTGATCATTAATTCTGCATGCCCAATAACGATGATGATGATCATGGTGGTGGTGGTAAAGTTACTCAGCGACGGCTCACGAGACGCATATTATATACGGAATGGAAAATTGGAAAGAATACATCATATTTCAAACTCCGTTTACACCCCACTACAAGCACTTAAGGCGTTACATTATCCCCTTCATTATTATCCATATTACTGCAGCACATCACGCTCAGCCTATAAAAAATTCAACTATCGACCCTATTTACAGAAGATAAAATGAAGTTACGAGCAATGAGCCCACTGAACAAAAATGTTAAAATAAAAAGCACGGGTTTTACTAATCAGACACATTGAACATAATTTTATAAGTATATTCTGTGGACTGCTTCAAAGGATTCATATTTACATGACTATATGGAGATTATTATTAAGCGAAGCAAGCATCTAGGGACCTCAAGCCGTTTTCACCGGATTATTTATGAGCTAATGTCTCCCTTGTTTCAATCTGCCTTTCACACGATTTTTCCTCATTTAAGTATACTTACATGTAATAACAAATCGGCCGACACATTTTCCATGTGCGTATAAACTCATTTAAAAATTATAGTAAATGTAGGATTCTTGGTAAGGCACACACACTTGTTTAGGAGAACCTTTCAGGGTATTTCTAAAATATTAATCAATGATTTGATTCGCTCTTCATAAAAAAGGTAGCGATACATTTATGTTTGTCTTTATTACGTGATGATCTCAACTCAACCGTTCTTCAAATATTTCCCTTTTTTCCGTTATTATTGCATTTTGATACATTTAAGCTGTTTTTCTTAAAAATCAACTTGTTTGAAATCAAAAACATAATCGTGTATATCGAAAACGAGGTGAAATACAAAAAAAAATCATTAGAATTATAACTGTACTGAAAATCAGTATTGGATTGGGTTCGGGTGAGTAAGTTTTTTTTCTAGTGATGGAAAGAAACAAGCGACCCTTAGGCATTAACTTTTTTCGAAATATAAATATGTGTGTGTGCATTCGTTATCTTTGTAACCGTATAAGGTAGTTCTAAGCAAATGAGGTCTGCTGATATCGCATCGTCCTCTCGAACCAATGGTATCTAGATCAAAAGCATTATTCTCATTGATGATGGAGAAAAAGAATTCATCCATAATCATTCTCATTTGTCCATTAAGTTTTTAAAATGTGTGTAGCTTATTCTTGGTCACGCATTACGATTTTTCATTTTGTATGAGAATGAGAAGGCGAATGAAGAAAAAAATGTGTTTGGATGGAAGAGCCCTTAAAATTTGTTTTTTTATTTTGCTGCTTATATTCTTGAATCTGGTAAGACATGCACATTAGAAGTTATCTGAAGAAAGTGTTTTAAAAAGCAATATTGCTCCGTATATCACACCTCATTTGTATATGACGACAGATCAATTGCCTGCAGGAACGATGAAATTAGACGTAATGATTGCGTCTGGAGGCTGGTGCCGCATGATAATTTCAAAGGGTGTAATATTACCACACTTTTCACCTTATCATCCTCGTGATGATGAAAGCATCAAAATAATAAAGAATTCAGAGAATCAATGAGAGATCTTCCGTGGTCCTATTTTTTTATTCAAAGTATCTTCGCAGTCGAGTCGTCATCATCACTGTTCTGACTATGATGTAGACACTGCTGTTCTCTTGTTTAAGAAAATCCAAAAATATAACGAACCGGAATTTTGCTATGAAAATTATTCTAGGGATGATATAAAAATGTTGGAATTTTATTCACGTATATTTGTACAAGTGTATAATCACAAGATTCACAAGATGATGATCTGTATAACATGCATGCATTAACTCTTCTCAGATTTCAATAAAGTATTAAAAGTTAAATTATATATGGATGGTGTGAATCAACAGACCGTGAGATCAAAAATCGTATAGAAAGTCTTACTCAACTCACAAAATATGAAAACCACTGTTCCAGATTTTTTCTAAGAAAAATGTTGAATGAATTACTCCCTGGTTTGATGGTGGTACTTCAACCAAGATACCTTAACTGGTGACTGGTGTTCTGTTCAACTTGGATGCATTTTTATACATTGACATGACTGAATCATGAATCTATTTTGTAGAAAAGGGATGAAAAGATTGTCAAGTCATTCTCCACGAATGACAAAGACAGTGTGAGTAAGCCTATTTCAAAGGACAGAAAGACCTTGCTTTTTCCACAACCTATATTTCATATTGTACATTGTTCCCAAACCAATTTAGATAATGCAGAGAGGCATTCTTCAATTTTTTTAAAATTAACGAAAAATAAGTTATGTAATTTCTACATACATTTTTTTCTATGTATTTTCACTTGAGTAAGAATACGTTTGATGTTAGAAGATCAAAACTTTTGTAATAAATAAAAATGTCATTTTCAATCGTGATATGCTGTGTACTTTTCTATTTTGATACTGGATTAAATTACAAACTCGGATAGATTCTCTTGTTAAATTGGAAGTACAGAGAATGTAGCAATCGTGCTGTATTGTGTATGTTTATATTTTGTTACGCAACAATACAAAGCCTTTCTTTTCGCTTGTCCAGATCGTAATTTAATATTTGTACAACAGGGTGAACGGCAAGTCACACCAATATATCACTGTCATCGCATTGCCGCAGCGCAGTGTCGAGCGATCACACACACACACTCAAAGCGTATACCACCACCATCATCACTGTGTACTTTTATGTATTATGTAAGTCTAAATCGGTCGGCAAAAGTTTATCTTGACTCTGTAGACAATGAAGCCAACTGTTGTTTAGACTCTTAACTTAAAACAAAAACAAGGGTATGAACATGAGAAAAGCGATATTAGAGTCAAGTCACACACAATCAACGATGTCATGCGTACGTCTAAGGGTGAATACAAAAATCTAACAACAGGAAAATCAAAGCAGACCAAAAAAAGAAAATATAACACGAAAGATTCCGTCACAGTCACAGTGTTGTAGATTGTAGACCGCTCCACTGCAGCAGCATATTTAAATGGTGTGTTCTACTACAATTGGTTTAAAAGAGAACTGTAATAAATTATTCTACACAATCTACTACACGACAAATGGAATAAGCTTTGAAGCGTTTCACGCAACTTAAAAACTATCTTGTACACAAACAGAAAAGCTATTTTTCTTATCATTTGCATGGCTGATTGGCCTTTCCACAAACTAGCCGTAATTAATCCTTGCAAGCTAGCTACAGTAAATTTAACCATTTATTATTTTTCTTTGTGTTAAAGGGAAAATAGCTAGTAAAATACCCAATCTACTTTAAACACAGGAAAAAATGGTAAACTTCGACGGATCCAGTTAAAGCTGCTCGCGTTTAAATCATCATTATCTTTAGAGAGCTTAGTGAAATGGTTTTAAACACTTGTACATGTGATACCGTCTCTTATAAAATTCTTGGAGAAAATTGAAAGCAAAGGCGTTTCGTTTATAGTAGAAGATTAGAAAAAGTATTTTCTGTTGTTTTATATTTTTGTATACTATACTAGCTTGGCAATGATCATGATCCTGTGATAACTACAAAATAAATCAATAAATCTTTGCTTTATTTATGAACGCAATAAATCTTCAAAGCAAGGCAGACGGTCTTTTACCAGACACGACGGGGAAAACAGTACATAATAAAGCAAGTAGAGACTACACAAATTGAAGTAATTTTAAATACTGGATCAATTACTTCATCCTAATTACACAATGATGAACGCTAGTTTGTTGAATTACTGAACAGACACACACAGGACCTCTCGACGTAGTAATGGGCGAGTGTTTGACCTCCCAATAAATTACCGAATAATTTTTAAATTAAAATTCAGCAAAGCACAACATTTTACGCAAATAAAAGTCAAAGAAAGTCATACTGCTTGAAATAGAGATACGGGGAAGGCAACAATGACACAGATACAATGAAGTAAACTTATTGTCTTTGTGATATCTTTTAGATGAGACTTTTGCACATACACAACTGTGAGAATCATGTAACATGCGAAGTTAGCAATATTAAAGGATTGGATTTTCCTTGTTATAGTACATAGTCTGTTCCCACTTATTATTCACAATGTGCACCAATGGTAATAAATAAATACACTTTGAATGAAAACATAACCAGTCCCACTCCTCCACCACTTTACTAGTACTCTCAACTCTTTCTTCTACTTTGATGGTGTACCCAAACATTTAGAAATTCGACAATACTTGCCTGCTAAGTAGTAGAAGTAGCAGTTAATTTTATATAAAATTAAGGATTTAAGGAGTTAAAATTCCAAAAATGAATGATTTTCTTAAAAATTGTATCAACAGAAAATATAAAATTCTCTTGGATAAAACCTTGGATTTTTACATGATCATCGCATGTTGCTTCATAAATTGACTTTTCATTTCCCAACTTAAAATGTTTAATCACACTCTCCATTCAAGATTTTTTTTGGAAAAATAAATCTCAGCCGGGTTCCTGCATGGTGAACGAACAGTTGTTTTAATTGGACCGTGCAGAAGAATAAAACAGCTTTAAGTAACAATGTGAATCAAACAACAAAAGAATACTATGTACATACCAGAACAAAATAAATAAAAAAGTATCACCGTCAGCATTTCTTTTTGTAAAAAAATGTTTTTCTTCCTGAAAATGAATGAAAACCGGGTGGAATTTTTGAGAGACAAAACTCGTTGTAACTTGGCTTTATTGTCACATTCTTGTTTCTTTCATTCTTTTTGTAATCTTGTAAAAATGGTGTGCAAACTTTGTATGGATTATATATTCTTGCAGTTCAAACACTACTACAGTTCATTTTGATACCACCACAGCCGGAAGCCTTTAAAAAGTTGAGCCTTCTGTTGTCAGTAAGAATCATTCGTGGAAAAATTCCAGGAGTTGTATACATTTGCCTTAATGAAAGCGGCAGCCAACTGTGCTCAAAGTTTTCGCATTAGATGGTCCGCATTTTTAGTAATGAATGAATAACAAAAAATGATGACAAATTTATATAAAGATACAATCGATGGCATTATGGAATAATAGGAAAAATGACTACACAATTATCTAATAAGCTGTCAAACAACTTAAGGGAAATTCAGGAGGAAGAAATTTTTCACCAAAAATGTCTGCTACGAAACACGTTTTCCTTTTTTTGCAATGGTTTGAAGAATAAGTGCAAATATAGTTTGGAGTGGTTGTGTGATGTATGGAATCAAAAAAGATATAACACGGTTAATTAAATACTATTGAGCATGCGTACCTGTAAGTTTGATTCTAGTGCATATTGAAGTATATAAAAACACATTACAAATAAGTATACAATATTATCCGTTGAATCATTTATAAAGAAAGGAGCGAAGAGTGTAAGGAAACCATGTCTCTCTGTTGACGAAAAGAAAGTATATTTGTAGGTATGAGCAAAGTAAATTAAAGAAATCTCATTATCCTCAAGGAAGCAATGACAAAAAAAGGCATTGAAGGACTCATGAGAGTTTCCAAAGTCTAACAACATCAACGGAATTAACAATATGACGTACTTTTCATCTAGGAAGGCAGACAAGCTTTTCAGCAAAGCAGTCAACCAAACTTCTCAGCGCACTTCTTGTTCAGTTCTCATTTCATTCTCAAGAAGTCTTGAAAAGAGACAAGAGTCTCATGACGATTCCTCTGTATGGCCGTGTATCAGACAAGTATACCTCTCTTATTGTTATAAAAAAATCTTCATCTACTTACTTGTCTGCTCTTTATATGTATAAAGGACAATGGACAAGAGACAAACATTAGGGGTATACCTTATGCGTTATGTTTTTTATAAGATGTTACACCTAAAAAAAATAGCTTCATCTCTCTATGATGTAGAGATATATATTGTGTTTCTACCTACACAGATTTACTTCTTTTCTTGCTTACATCAGTATTCTATGTACACTTCAAGGCCAGTGAGCTCATTGTTTTCTCGGCATGATACTTGAAAACCTCCCGTCATGTCCGTTTTAAAAATGTAACGTTGCCCCTGTGTATTTAGGTAGTCCTTCTTTATTTATACACACAAGAAAAATTTCTCGCAGCATTTATACAACAAGGATCAAGCTAAAAAGCTATCATCATCACGAAAAAAGGGAGAACAAAACCATGTACTGATTTGAAGAATAAGATGATGACGATGCCTAAATGCGGAGTAATCATACTTATATCCCTTTTCTCCAAAACACAAGAGATAATAGTAAATAGCTAGTATAGCAGTCTATATGGATCTGGATATAAAGTATAAGAAATCCTTTCAGGGTATTACATCGTTTAAGGCATCTAAAAACTGGAGGAACCCGCAATGTTTTAAAATACGTGATCTTGATATAAGTATGTATGTATGTATATAAGTTTGTATATATTTAAGAGTGCAACTAAAAGTCTGATAGCGCGGAGAGATGGAGTTTCATACAAATGAAAGTTTCCTTGTTCCTTTTTAGAAAAGAATGTATGCACAGCAGTTTGTTATTCCATTGTGTTGATATATATAAATATGAAGTTATATTTTTCTAATGTTATAAACTGTTGTGACGAGATTTTGTATTGAAATGGGTAGAATCTTTTTTTTCTCAGTGCCCAACAGCTGGTTGCTCTTGATATATAATCGAAATTCGCCCCAGTTCGTTCCTGGAATCAGCCAAGTCTTCTGCTTTCTTAGCCAACTACAGCCACTAGCTAAATGAGAAAATGGGGAAGAGAATACTTGGCTCATTTCGTAAACCAACTTGGTCGAATTCACACACAAGCACCTTGCATAATATGTGCTCATGGAACCATGTATATAGCTTATAGCCTTACATCCTTATAAGCGAAAAGAGTCAAGGAAATTGATGAATGTTGGTATTGACCAAGCCAAGAATACCAACAGCAACAAGAACTTCAAGGAAAACTCTGTGTACAAGAACGAATATAATACGAATGAACGTATTTAATCTGAGTCCTCATCTACTACGTTGTTGATCAGGATAAAAACTTAAAATCTCACCCGGAGGGTGGCTCGTAAAGAAGAAAACAAGAGATGAGATGATGATGAGAGGGTGTGTTTGTACCTCTTTTGTTCGTTACACAAACTACACATATCTCTTTCCGACTCTTGCATAGTTTCTACAGAACAAACACTTTTAACAATAGTCTAGAGTTTTGATATGTTTCTTAACGACAAGTTTTCACTTAAGAAGATTTAGTTTTGAATTTCCCTCTTTTATATAAATTATTTTGCACATAAAGCATAGCAATGGAGCTTCCCTGTACTTATTTTGAATAGTACTAGAGTGTATGCACATTTCGCAATATCATATTCAATACATCTGAACTTAAGTTGATATTTGTGAAAATTTATTAACAAACATTTTGTTGGTTAGCAACCGCCAGTGTGCAAATTTGCACAATGGAAGTGGCAAAGCTGTCAGCAAAAATAAGTTTTCAAACAAATACATCTAAGCGCAAGCGTAAGAAAAAACAAATCTTACACCTTGATCAAACTTTGTTTCCGACTTTAAGAAAAGTGATTCTCCCCAGGCTCTAATATTGTATTTCGAGAAAATTTATGGCGTGGCATAACCTTTCATAATGCATAAAATAATACTGGTTTGGTTTGATTTAGTTTTTCGATGTTAGGGAAAGTGAAGCGATATGTGAAACAAAGCAAGTTTGGAGTTACAAGAATGCAGCTATCTTGTACCACTGCTGAGCCTGCTGTACTGGCCAAGATCAAACTAAAAGTAATGTAATATGCCATCTTCCTATTGTTCTCTTTAACCTATACTACTTAGGTAGCCGTCTTCATCGTCATCTTGTTCACGACACTAAAAAGAATGTGCGCAAGCAAGGAGCACTGTGTTTCCAAACGATCAAACGAAATTTATCGCTGTTCGGATCTCTACCTTTTTGGTTTTATCACAACATGCTTAATTAAACTCTACCGAGAAGTTGATATCGTAAAGAGTGCAGCATGAAGAGCGGCTGATCAAGAATCAATAAAAAAACGCTGCAATATGTACACACATTGTAATACGCGCTATTATTTTGAGAGTACGTAAATATACCGCATTTTATAGACGCAATCATTTTTTGATTGCCCATTTTACATTGTGGAAAAAGCACTTCCATATTTGCATTCTTATTCACAAGATTCCTCCACTTGTTTCTTTGAGGCAATTGTGCAAGTAAAAAATTCAATTAAGTATCCTGTCACTCTCTCTCAGGTTACTTATAGCAAAATTCATTTTCAATTTTGAATGGAAAGAATTTATCGTAAAAGGATAATACGCCTGTTATTAAACGACACTCCTAACCCTTTTTCATTTTGCGATGATCTCATCTGTCCATTTTATCAGTGATCTCAAGTTTCTACATGGAATTTCAAATTACTTTCGTCCCACAAAAATAGTACAACTAATACCTAAACGCTTCTTGTTTGTATGTAACTTAACAGTTGAAGGTGTTATCATGATCACTGACCGTATTAACGGTCAACCTTCTATCCTCAGTGTGTCATCTCACCTCGGCATTTAATAATAACAAATTGCAGTACAGGTACTATTTTTGACAGTTTTAAGCAAAAGCAACAAATGCATATAGAAAATTCTAGGGTCTCATTTTATCTATTATTTATGGCTAGCTTACTATATTACTCTTTTCAGACGGAATCAAGTGAAAAGCAGGTGAAAATCTAAGTATCATTCACACTCCTCAAAAAATCGGATGCTCATTTTTGTTTCAGGCATCCCTCCTCTGACGAGAGGGGAGAAAAGCTACACTTTGTCGAAAAAAAAAATGTACCGCTAAATCAATTTACACAGTATATCTTCCAACTGTAGACACACCGTAGACTGGTACATGTTTATATTTGTAGTGATTCTATCCATCATGTTTATATGTATCTCTGGAAAATATTTATCTATCAAACGCACAAAAGCATCACGAACCTCCGCCCCTTAGTGCCATCACATAGCAGCAAGTGCCCTTGTATTGCAGTGCGTACTTACACCTTTTTTATAAGGGAGCTCATGAATGTATACTATTTTTCATGGTATTATCTTTTACCTGCCAAGTGCCAAATATTTCCCCTTTTACCCTTAGATTTATTGCGTTTACTCACTCAGGCATGCATGTATGCATTAGCAGTTGCTCGTTTACTGCTCACCTTATTATTACTTCTCCTGTTTGTATATCATATTTGTTGGATGATAATAACGATGGAAAATGAAGAAAGGGGGAAAATTACACTCATACATGCACTCCCAAACACTGCACTGATACAATTTACTATTTATATTCTATTGGATCCTCTAGCTTTCAAACAAAATGAGAACCAGCATATTATACACAAAAGTTATTAGAAGAAAAAAAGCCCAAAATACCATCTTATTACCCAACAGACAGATAAGAGACTGTAATTCCAGGTGAGAAGGAGAGAATAAAAGGCTTCTATCATATCATTACCAAAAATTAACACTTTGTTAATAACTTGAGGAAACAGACATGCATACTTTGTAAAAATGACTGAAAGGCAAACGTCACGCTAGATTAAAATTAGTAGTCTAATTCTAAAGAACATTTTCCATGAAAAATAAAAGTATTAATGTGATACGTTAGAGGAGAAGACGTCCCTTACGGGATTTCCTCATACCATGGAGGATTACATATTTCTCCACACATACGATACGCGTAGAGAATGGAGAGAGAGAGAAAAATAATGTGTTTTCGTTTACATACACATTATACAACCAAGCCCATTAGTATTAAAATCTACATGAGATATTACAGTCTTTTTTTCTATCTTTCCCCAGACAAATCTAATGTTTTGCATAACATTGTGTATCCCTTGTTGTTAAGCTTGTAATATACATTTTTACGTATTTATGCAGCTTTTTTCTCCCTTTAGACTCTAAAACGTAACGGAGAGTGTCCTTTGTAAATCTCTGAATAATGCTTGATGGTGTGGGTAACAGTGGTCATGTTATAAACACAAGAATTCCTTTTCCATGTAATTGACCTCTGACATAACACATTATGCAGCCCATGTAATAATATGGTGATCCGACACTATTATTTTACTTTCAATCCACTCTCTTCGTGTCCCATCTTATTCAACATACCTAGTTTACATCCACCTTGTTGAAGAAAAAATATTACCTTTATTTTTTTAAGAAAAGGGAAAAAATATCTTGTACCATCAGAGACCCATGTACTCATGCCATGTAAAGCCATGATACACAACACAACTCACATTGATAGACATGATAGAGCAATAGGATTTATATCTCTTCTCCTTCCACA
>JAQIWN010002317.1:0-16327 GCA_034699025.1 Entomobrya cf. arborea Gr-Col-00668 | reverse complement strand
TTCTCTACATGAATGATCAACTACTGAAAAAGCGTGAGTTTATGTAAATAAAGTATGCACTGAACAAAGGTGTCATACTATAATTTCGGTGGTGGTAGTAGCGCTACGTTTCTTATAGATAAGAAAAGTAGATAATAGGCGAGAGGAAAGAAAATCTTGAATGCAAATTCAAACATTCAATGTATGTATGTACAATTCATATAAACTTTGTAAGTATAACTTTTATTTGCCTCACTGTCTACAGCGACTTGATGGTTTTGTGATGTTCTATCTTAAAGCTTGAATGAATCCAAGGAAAAATATTGTGTAGTGAACAGTAGGTATTCGAGAGCGAGAGAGATGAGAAAGTATACAAAACGTTGCTACATTCATGCAATCTCTGAATGTAGAACTCTTTCTCTCTTTTCTCTGCTTAGCTTGGTTGAATGCATTGCCAGATTTTCTTGAGATGTTGTATGTGTACTCGTGCAACGCTTGAAAAGAAGTAAGGAGGATGTGGAGGAAAGACAGAATGACTACAGGCACAATCACAAAGGTATATATATTGTTATTAAAAGAAAATGAAGAGACATAATATAGAAAGGGTGAGAATGTGTAACGTTTGTGTACTCTTTCTGCTGTACGTGAAGTTTTATATGTATAGGAATTTTGCCTTTGAGAGAGCAAGTTTGTCTTTCCACCTTTCCTTTTCATTTGTATGCTAGTGTGTGTGAGTATTCATTCATAATATAATCTTTGTTACAAACATCTCAGAAAGTTTCCTTCCCTCTCTTTCTCTCTTTCTGGTTTGTGTATGCATTTTGATACCAAAATTATACGGTGTCATGCGTTGATATATATAAAGTTGTATGAAAATGAAGAATTTACAAGTATTTGAACATTTGGATTATCTGAAGCGTGCATAGTGTGTTTTGTTGAATTATTTACAAAGAGAAAATTGCAATGACTGATTGCTACACATTGTTATGTTTGCATAATGTATGTGTTCACACACCTTCGCTTGTGTAACACTATTTTAAATATTAACATGGAGAAAATTTATATTTATTCCATTTTATGGTTTAATATGTATGTGAACGTATATATTCAAATGTGCTTATTATTAGCAAAAGAGAGAGGTCGAAAATAAGAAGAAAAGGATGAAGTGGGATTACTATCTGCTTCGCTGCTTGAATAAGTTGCTATAAAAGCATATATTTGTATTATCATTTAAATAATCTAATAATATTTTAGAAGCGAGAAACTGTCTCTCGCTACGTCCAAGAGAAGAACACTGCATTCGTCATGGATGATGAAAGATATAATGCGCTTTGCTGCTCTTTTTATGAGAAAACCGAGAGCAGACTGCTAATATAATGGTTTTTCCTACAAACAGAAAGGGTATAAGTTGCATAAAAGAACAGCAAACTTTCAACAACTTTAACCAGTTGAAAATTTAGGAGAGGCTCTCGGCTCTCCTAAATCCGGTTAATTCAACTGAGTAAAATACAAAATCCGATTGTGGTATTGTTTGTAATTAATGAGTAGTGGAGATGTGGGGAAACTAGAGATACATATATTTCATAAAAACGCCCACTCAAAATCGGGTAGAACCTTCATTGGGTATTTTAACGAATAGATTGTATTACAAAACTTTTCGAAAATTTCGGCAAAATGAAAATGCTACACAATTCAAAACGGGGTTTTAGTAAATAAGTGTACGATGCGGATTATTTTTAATTCTACACGTACGCATTGTTATCGCATGACATTTGAGAAACCTTGAAATAAAGCATGATTTAATCAATCACACAACGAAAAGTGATTAAAACACGAAAACGTAACGAGCACATTTTGCAACTTCAATGATGTCAGAAGTTTTATAGTTGCTGTTATGTACATAAAAGTACGTAAAATCGTATGGTTGCAAAAGTTTCCACAAATGATTATGAAAGATTATGTGATGTTAAAAGGCAACTTTAACGTGAAGCTTGCTAGTTGCAATCGTAACTTGAGTTGAGCAATATAGAAAGGCGCTTTGATTGCATAAAACATGAATGATGAAATATGGGAAGCTATTAAGTTAAAAAGTTTAGATTTTTACACTTTTTCTTTGTAGAAATATGACACAACTAATTTTGATGTAATCCATTAATGACCATTAACAGTTTTGATCGTCATTGTAAAAACGTAGTTAGCGAAGTAGTAATGAGTTAACAAACCAAAATATTTTAAAAAGTATCATGAAATACGACGTAAAATTAGTTTTAAAAAACTTATAGCTGGTTGACACTATTTGCGCCACCCAGCATAACGTATTTTTCGATAGACGTATTCTAAGTAAAAATATTACACTAAATTTGCTACTTTCGCCTTTATAAAAATTGGCACACATTTTCAGTGAAATGGGGAACTGAAGCAAATGAAATGTTTGCAAAATTATAAACATGTAGAAAGTTAATACAAGGAATTACATATAATAATTTTGGAAATACGTATTTTTCAACTTTTTAATGACCAGAAACTTCGGTTTGGACAAATAAAAGTTACGGAAAAGTAAATTTTTGATAACAAAACAATGGTGTCAACTTTTTTAGTTGGATTAAATCTCTCACTTTTGTATAGCTAAAGAAGAATCCTTATAAAGTAAAGCGAAAGCTTTTGGGAGTTCGCTTTTGATAAAAAAATATGAATTTGAAAATGTCATTACGAAATTCGTTGCTTTTTATCAAATGTAGGTCATAACTTTACATTCATTAGACTTGTTATTTCATTATCCATTGTAAACGAAGTTATAGTTGCCTGTTGTGAATTCCTCATCAAATCAAACTTCGACCAAGGTATCAATTTTATTATACTAGCACCATGTCTGCAATAAAAAATCAAGTTAGAACCAGCGTACATTTTACATCTCCAATATTTTTTATTTATTTGCAGCAAAGGTAGAAAAGAAAATGATTTCTTTAGAATTCCTCGTAGTGTAGTAAAACTACTTGCTTCATGGCGTCACAGGGAAAAAACCAACGGGGACAAAAAAAATAATCTCAAAGTATACACTCAACAGTTTCGCTTTCCTGCAGAAAGTGAGTGACACTGCACAAGAGTCTGGATTTTTTTTATTCTCCCCGTCTCACTGCTGAGCACCGCAAAAAAGCAATGGGGATACTCCGCATACATAAAATATAAATGTATCCAGATATTCTGTGTATTTTGGTTTTTCGTCTGAATACACAACAAATATTTGATAAAAATCCAGCGGTTGAGGTTCTTGTACATTGCACTACTCAAATCGCGTGGTTTGGTTTTTGATGCAGCACAAGCGGCAGTGGTGGAAGTAAGTAAAAGCAGTGTGTGAAAAGGGATACGATTCTCCTCACACCTACTAGTTTACACTTGAGAGAGTTAGTTTATCCTGGTGTCACACAAGCCAGATTTGTTCAAGAACGAGTGAGTCTGTGGATTTTCCACTTTTCATACTTTATGAATACAAGAATATATACGAGTGAAATAACTGTTGCAAAACTCATAAAGCAAAAGACCCTTTCTGATAAATGATGCTTTTTTACACGGAACCAGACAAGGAAAGTAGAAAAAATGTTAAATAGACTCCGAAATAGAATCACGAAAAGCTTTAAGCGTGAGACCATCTTTCCTCCTCCGGGTCGGCTCGGATGACGCGATGTTTTTAATGTTGATGCAACAATGTTCTGATGTAAATGTATGTATACCATTTCATAGTAAAATTTTGCAAGCATATTTATACTTCGGGCTTTTTTGTAATTCTTATATTACATAGTACACTTTATATTAAATAAGTAATGCATAAAAAGTACATGCTTTATGCTTTTCTCTGTGCTTTGAACTTTGTGAAACAGTCATTATGCATGCATAGTCAAATAATGTCACGTCATATTCAGCAACCGTTGCTTTATGAGTTGTGTAGTATTTAGATAGCTAGTCTTAAACACAACAGAGCAGACAGAGAAGAAAATTCAACTCATATACTCATTTATATAATGTGGTTGGGTTGAGTAATAATATAAATGATAGGGGTTTTCGCAATATTTCATGCTTTTCTACTCTGATCAAAAGCAAAGACTCTCTGAAATTTTCTGATGATAATGTATGCTTTTTATCATGTTACAATATTGACCTTATGCTGTTTATTTATTCGTTTTTTATATTTTTTTAAAGCATATCAGATACACACTAGTGTAACATACCACTGGAAATAATAAAGTCATGTTGGGATAGAAAGTGAAAGCATGGAAATAATGATAAAAAGGGGAAAGTAAAAAAGAAAGAACCTCAGGGTAAATATGTGCATGTACCAAAAAGTCTTTCAATTTATGGAAGCTCACTTCTTTCACAGTACAAAAAAAGAGTGTGTACAATTTTTTACGTCATATGTATGTGCATTTTATACTTTTTTATTCTTTCTACCAGGAAACAACATGGGGTGACATGATATGGATACATAGACAGAAAAAAAATACAGAGTAAAATCATCATCGCAGCAGGCAAACCTATAATAATGCTTTGTTGCATATAAAATTCGAACAAAGGGAATTTATTTCAAATGGTTTTCGTATGCATTTTGAATACTATCTTCACAATATTTTTTTTACTTGTGTACAACAATGTGGTAGAGGAAATATATTGAGTTGTAATAACATGCTCACGTCCATGCCGAATTCCGGCTCCTGAAGCTGATTGTAGCCAATTCCCATGCCATTTACACACACAGTTGTGCCATTACGTGTCAGGAGCAGAACGGTGGCGGAGGGGGATATAGAGAAACAGATGCACAAATAGCATTGCAATACGTTGAGGAACTATTATGGAGTGTGTACTTCCAAACTATTTGTTCAACTTGACTGGTGGAGAATACATAAGTAAAAGTATAGAAGCCTGAATTACTTTTTTTCTTTCTATATATTTGCATATACGTACATTCATTTTGCATTGCATCTATTACAGGATAAAAATTGCACACATTAAAAGAAACTTTCTTACTTTTGTTAGCCGTAAACATACAAAAAATTTAACAAAAGTTTGTATATTGTACGCACAAGAACACAAGTACATTTGTACGTACGTTTTTCGGTTGGTCCCTTTTGTTTCAGTAATCTAATATAAAAGCACAAACACAACTCAAATGAGAGAGCAACGAACTTTTCATTTTCAACGTTTTTTATATTGAGTAGTACTACCAATTACAATTTATCTTGCTTCTGTCTGACACGCAAACTTTTACATTTAAATCTTTGCCATGAGTTATTTGGGAAAGCAATGTTTTTTTTGTGAAATTTCTTTCGATTCAGTGGAATTGAGGGTTTTTAGGAAAGTTTTACAAAAGATTTACGGATATTGGAATTACGCGCGTCTGTAAAAAAATTGGATGAAATTTCTTCGGTTATATGTTGTCATCTTTTTCTTGCAACAAATGAGGAATCATGGTGTGGTATATGGTAAAAACCAACCACACACAGTTCAGATTTCACTTCCATGTATTTCGACAGAGAGTAGAATATGTAAACACTTATTAAGAATTAGCATGCCACCACAACATCATCACAATTTATAACGTTGTTTCTTCTCTCATGTGCTTGTTCTCAAATAAATAGCACGAATTAAGAGGGAAAGTTTTTACAAGAATGTATTGTTGAGTAGAACAAAGGGCAAAATCATAAAGCACAACTTATTTAAATGGATTGACGTGCTTAAGTGCTCATGTTTATGGAGTGAGTGTATTTGTTATATACATGCATAAGTATGTAGAAGACTCGCTTTCCCACATCAAACCAAAAGCCTTTTTGTTGTGCTCAATCCTTTCATTCCATGGCATGGTTATTCCACCTTAAAATACAGTTATGTGGTAAGGGGATGGTGAACAAAAAGCTTTAGAATAATAATAATAACAAGAAGTAGGAGCAAGCAACAATACCAACATCCATCACTCTCGTGTAGAGAACACGTCTCATAAAATCTGAGCTATAAATACACATTGCCAACTTTTTTCCCTCTCAGAGTAACGCTCCACGTTCCAACTTACTGAAAAAAACTAGACAAAACCTTACATTTTGAGATCAAGTAAAAAGGTATAATCTAAGTTAAATCCAAAAATTACTCAAGTAATGAATGCAGTATAGATATGACCGAGTTGGCTAATAAATGTGCAGACGCACGCAAATACCTGTATAGGACTACTTTCGCCAAATATGCGAGAGATTTTTTTTCAGTTTGGAGGATTGTCTCTAAACAAATGTATTTCACGTAGTTTTTTTTGAAGAAAAGAAACTATTTTACACTAATAAATAAAAAAGGATATTTGTATTTTTTTCTTATTTTTTTTTCTTAAAAAGAAAACAAAATGGTTGTTTGCTGCGCTTCATCTTGAAACGAAGGGAAAAAAGTTTATTCCTGCGTGATACCGCACAGGAGAATAAAACAGTGTAACGTTAGTTGATGAGGGCGAATACAAAAGCATGTTTGTTTGGAACAAATACACAAAATATATAGACTTACATATAATATAGCCCATCCACACAAAATGTAAGTTTTTAGTTTAAAATGGTAAAAAAATGGTTAAGAGAATAATAAACACATGTACATACCTGCGAAATGCGACACGCTCACAAGTACTTCGAGAACCATTGTTCATGGCGTTTCTTCCGTAGAAGCAGTCTTTGGAAGAGAAGGACGAGTTTTAAGTATAAAAGATGTGTAGATTTACACTAGTAAGAACAATACTTATTTACTAAACTAGTTTACAAATAAAAGTTGTCCTAAATTTTTATAACAGTTTTTTATTTTACATTTTTATGTTACATTTGATGATGGTTGGGTTAGAACAATGACGAATTCACTTTAACAAACATACAGTTTGTTAGATTATGTTTGTTAAAGAAAATGTTTAGTATCCAAATTTATAGTTATATCCATAATCACCTAATACAATTCAATACGAAAATGTAAAAACAACACTGTTAGACCGAATTGCTTTCAACTGCCAATTTAATGGAGCTTAAAGAGAGCCTGAGTTATGTTTATGTGAGTTTGTTTGATGGTATATTTCTTTTTATATTTGTTTGTCACTTTTACTAACTTTTTACGCGGTTGGGTTTTATGGCAAGATTTTTTTTCTTTTCCCAGTTCCCAAATAAGGAGTAGTCCAAGTTATTCAAAGTGTATACAATTTGCAGGCTTATCAAACGTGAAATATTGTAACGCAAACAAGAAACAACAATGTGCTTAGTTTAAGTGTATTACTGAAAAGTTTACAAGGCTTTGACTTTGAACTGCGTAGAAAAAATAGAGATAAGGTTCAGTTAGCGGCGAAATAGATAAAAATGATTTTTGTTTTTGAGGTGGATTGTTGTTGTGGAAGAGCAATAGGATTTACAGATGGAACTTCTATAATCAAAGTTGTGTTTATATTTGTTATAATAAAAGTACACGGAATCCTTTTGTAGATAGAATTTATAGATGTATTAAAGTCGTAAAATGAGACGCAATAAGTTTTTGCGTCCAGTTTACAAATCGCGTATTATTTAAAGAACGAAATAAAATTGTACTTGTGTATAATTTTATGTAGTTGTTTAGTATAGTAATGGTTTGATTTACAAAGTCTATCATGAATTTCGGCACTTCTGCGTTTTCGTTTTTTAGTTGGGTTGTGATATTAAGTATTCTTATAGTTGGAGGAGGGACGTTTACTTTGCCAGATTATATCTTGCACGAAAAGCTGAAATAATAGGTTTTGTTGTTGTTATTGTTCTTTTTCAATCTAGAGCATTGATTTGGAAATTTTTCTTGTCAAAAAAAAAATGTGCTCCAGGAGAAAAAGAACACATGAAAAATCCGGAATATTGTAAGGCTTCTGTTCGATATGTGAAAGTACACACTTATTTTATCTCTATCAAGAAAAATGTAATGTATAATTTGTTTGGTGATTTTTTCCTTTTCTTTTCTCCTAAATAACAAGTTTTGAGACATTATGTGTTGGAAGAATGTTGGAAATGAAAATGAATTCTTTAAAAGAAACGCCTCGGTTTTTCCTTCAGAAAACCTCACTCATCCATTTTCATTTCACATTGTACAAATTCCGGAACTATTTACAGAATTATAAAAAGTATTTCATTTAATCTACAATGAAGCATTAAGAGCAAAAGGCTTCGACGAATTTTCTTTGAGACTTTCTTTTTAAAAAATGATGAGATTCTCTTCATCTAGATTCTTCAAGCTTAGCCGACCGCAGTTTAACACACTGCATCAAAGTCAAAGGGACGACATATTTTTAGTCAAGTGACTTGCAAGAACAAGTAATACTCTTATTTTTATGTTTGGGAAATTCCACTAGGGAAAAAACCGAAGAGTTCAAATTTATGTGCCACTCACACTTACCAATTTTATTTATTTTACAACCAATTCCTGCTCATGAGTGGAGATTCACTGTACCTCTTTTAAAGTGTACTAACACAAACATTTTTTTGAAATTTCACAAAAAGCAAAGAGATTTAAAATCTTAAACTAAAAATACCGTTTAGGGGTTTCCCTACTACACATGGTTATAATACTGTCGTAGAAAATGGTATGATGACTGAAAAATCAGTTCATTGATTCCATTGGCAAGTACAAAGAGGAAGAATGGAATGAAAAGCTCTAAAAAATCTGGCAATCTGGCAAGAAAACTAGATTCAAGAAAAGTCTTGACTTGCCTTGCCACCACCACCATTGCCATCATCATCATCACACAAGTAACCAGGAACCCACACTGGTGAAAGCGCGTGTGTTGGTGGTGGTTGTATTACTAACAGAAAAATCTATTTTTGTGCACAACAAAGTACACACACATATGCCATTGCATAACATGAAATCAAGTATATAGAATGAATGTTTGGGTGAAAGTATGTATTTTGTGTGCTACCACTACCAACGATACCACTTTCCCCATGAGAATCTAATGGCGTCAGGGAGAAGAGTCAGGAAAAGATTCGTCGAACAAACAGAGACACAACACACATAGCATTACATACAACCTAAGCAGCACAACAACATTTCTTTCTCCTTTTTTACTTTTTTTGGCAGAAAATTGTTAAGTACTGAGCAAAAACCAAGGCAAGGGGATGGATCACTGCAACTGCTTTTTCTACTTCTTTCCTTAAGAAAAGTGGAAAGGGGAAGTTATATACTTTACTTTACAATTTGCAGCATAGTGCTGCTGTGCATTTGATTCCAGAGAAAAAAAAACATAAGGGACCCACGAACAACAAAAAAAGGGTTATATACGAACACTACATATTCTATTCCACGTCCTAAATTTTTTTACAACTCATTTTGTATTCCAATATATTATGCATACATATCTGAAGAAAGTGAATTGGACATATAAACAAGAGTTTTGTACATTTTCCTTCCAACTTATGAGCATGCATGCACCAATACACTCGTCCTTTCTTTCAACAAGAATCCTTTCTCATTTCAACTATTTTTTGGCTTGAAGGAATATCCATGTCTTTGTGGTTTTTGGCTTTATACACAGATATAACAAGGATTTCGAATTTTCTTCCCTACAGTTTTTGTCGTGACTGTCTCTGTCAC
Organism: Entomobrya cf. arborea Gr-Col-00668; assembly: GCA_034699025.1. Taxonomy (NCBI): domain Eukaryota; kingdom Metazoa; phylum Arthropoda; class Collembola; order Entomobryomorpha; family Entomobryidae; genus Entomobrya; species Entomobrya cf. arborea Gr-Col-00668. The sequence goes on along the minus strand of JAQIWN010002317.1, from coordinate 6,745 downwards.
TATTTGCCCTTCTTTCGAAAAAGTAGTTCATTTTGGCAGTCCCAACAACACTTACTTGCAAACAAACCGTGAATTTTCGCTGTGTTATGCCCTACCGTTCCTGTTCTTTGTTAGTCTTCCAAAGAAAGGAATATGTATACATATTTTAGGGGACCAACTTTGATTCCGCTTGGTGAAGCCTATAACTTGTTTCGTTTCCCTCTCTGTTGTGGTCTCCGTATAACATTACATAACAAAATGCTGATGATGACATTGATCATTTTTTCAAAGAATCATGTTTGCTGGAACTTATCTCCAAAATATTACTTTCTTTCTCTTCTCATACAGTCAATGTATATTATGTCAATCTCATATGATGTACACATTTTAAAGTGAAATTTCTACATTTCTATACCTCTGTTCACTTTTTCTCTAAATCTGTCTCTGGTTGACTGGTTAGTGGCACTAAACTACAGGTAGCTTCAACTTCAAATTCCCACAGAAAGTCTGGGGAAAATTGTATAACTTTATGTGGATGATTATCATACGATGCAATATACACACTTTATTTTTTTACCCACTCACGTAACTGTAGTGGGAGAAAGCCATTACCTGCAATCAGAGAGTAGATAAGAGACAAAACTTACTCTCTTGTCTTGATATATCAAAAAACATGTGCGTATGCATTATGCATGATCATTGGCTGAGTTGTACTTGTACGACAAGCCGTGCTGCTTTCTCTGTTCACTTTACCTTTCTACTTTTTTTTTACTTCAATAGAAGTATATATGTTTTGTTTACCTCACGTCCTGATGTCATCAGTTGCTTATATGAAGTAAAAAGTTTACAAGGCCTGCAGAGCTACTTTGTACATCATTTTTATTTGCAGATATCACATTTTTCTGTTTTGATTGTTGTCAGGAAAGTATGTACTGTGATTTTTCTTTGTTGAAATATAGCTTATTCAAAAGACTGGGCAAACTAACATTTGTATGCTCATATATGCTCCCTTATAAATATGTGTCGTTCTACGAAACTTGTGTTGATAAGGAAGTTAGAAGTGAAGAGGTAAAATGACACCATCAGCACAGTAAACAGTACTAGCAGCCGTGCACTTTCACCGTGGACAGTTTGTGCTTATAAAGTTTATTGGTAGAAGTTAAAAGAAACAGTACAACTTTGACAATATATTTTTATTATTAGAGATAGAAATGAATCTATGGATGTACTCTTCAAATATGTACTTCACGTGCCTCCGAGTATGTACACAAAAAAGAAAATATTACAGAGAGGAAGAAAGAGCGACTTGGAAATATAAGTGCAAACATTACATACATGGAAGATATTAATATCAACTAGGTTTGAAGTATTTGTGTACCTTTCCGTACAAATATGAAACGAGGCTAGTGCGGAAATGTGGAAGGATAAAGGAAGAAAAGATGTTTTGAAACACGAGCAAGAAAAAAAACTTTATGTAACTCGACAACATTCAGTCAGAGAATAAAAAAGAGAGAAAGCTGGAATGATAGCAATGTGTCTCTTCTCTCTCTGTCTCTTTAGTTGACGATGATGGAATAAGTACCTACATACACAATCTGTTACAATACAAACGAAAAAAATAAGATCCAACAAGAAAATATTTTTTTCTTAAAGTAACCCAAACATCAAGACAGTTGACGGTGTTGTTGATGAAGATGCTGTAAGGTACATTAGAAGGGAAATCAACAACTCGATTTTGTTGGCAAAGAATGTAGTATCAAATTTCACTGATTTCCTTTTTTGCTCTGAAAACCTGATGTTCTCTCTTGAGAATATCAACTTAGCGTCTACGTGAGTGTGGCAGAAAGGCAAGAAAAAAAGACAGATAAAGCTGTTTCAAGGGAAAGTAAGTATCTGAAATCTGATCGTGCTGCTTGTAAGAGATGTAGAGATGATGATGGCGGTGGTGTGATGATACTGCCGGAGACAGTGAAGAAGGTTTATGTGACTTTCTCTTTTATATCCCCCTCTAGTTTTCTATTCTGAAAAAGGGAAGTGTCCGGGGGACATATTATTGACATACTCATTCATACCAAGCAGCCACGGTGTATGCGGTGGTGTATAACGTTTCTCTTTTGATGTACGTCGGAGAAAGCTAATATCATGCGGCGTCTCTAATGTAGAAAGTAATTAGATGTATGGTGTTAGCCGTGCGTGTGGTTTCCTGGAGAATAGCAAGTGAACCACTTTAGACTTGAAAGTAGTTAAGAAAAATTGCTTTCTCCCTTCTCGGATTGAAAGGGGGAAAATTAGTGAAATCTTGTTGAGGTGTTGAAAGTAGAGAGAGAGAAAAAATGCTGAAGTTTTGAAGTGGCGTAATATAAGACGTTAAGAGTACAAGAAAAGTATGCCTTCTCTCTCTATCTCTTCACTTCAACTTGTTCACATTTGAAGATGACGATGATGGTGACGAGAGAGATGTGAAAGCTTTTATAAGTCGACAGTTGATAGGAGTGTGGGCTTTCACTTCGAAAGTGAAGATGTTTCGAAAAAAAAGAGAAAATTCTGCAAACCGTACGCGCCAATGATGCTGACAATGATTGCCCTTGGATGTTAATAGGATTTGCTTAGGTTCTACGTTTATGTGACACTTGATGACCATAGACTTTTGAAGGAAAAGGAGAGAATATCTCACCCTGTTTGGTTGTACTACTTCTACTATCATTAGAGCAAAGTGGCAGATCTCCCTGTCGCTGACGTTTTTCTTTGCTGAGGAAGATTGACTTTTACACCAGCGTTCTCTTTACTATTAGATAAATAGGTGCTGTATTAAAAGTGGCTGCTTGGTTTCATCACGTGCAGTGGTAGTGGTTGGCAAAAGAAGATGAAATATCTCACTACTATACACACATCCCAGTTTTTTAGCATGGAGAAAAGTTTTACATTACAACAAGTAAAATGTGTTGAAGAAGAGGAGCAGGCAGTGGCGGTGGTGGCGACGACAAGAGAAGTAGCGTTTGATAGAGCTATTTAAGTCGAGTGTGCAGACAAGATTGTTCCAGATGACAGCTTGTATTAGCATTTTATTGGTTCCCTTTAGCTCTTCAGCTACAAGGCTTTCTAGCACCAGCATCGCCCTACCTTTTTTAGAAAAAGCCGGCAGCAACATTATATTATTCACATGCAAAAATACTAGCAATAGTATACACAAGCTAAACTCTTGTTTTATATATGCTATACATACATAACTTTTTGTTGTGTAAGTGTGTAACAAAATGGGAACAATGCATATTGATGCTTTACGTTACTAGACTTTTTTGTACTATTATCATACAAGCTTGGTTAAGCCTTTTTACTTTGCTTTCTCTTTTCTACTCTTCCCGTCAACACAACTTTCCAATGCTACGGGATTTCTTTTCTGGCTCTCTCATCTATACTATCTATCCATTTACAAATCTTTCATCTCTCTTACTCTCTTCCTCATGTATGAGCTGTTGTACTTTTTCTCGAACGTGAAATTTATCTCTGCCTTTTTGACTTTATTCCCAGAAGTTCCGATCTTTTTATCCATTTATCGTGTGTGCTGCTCTTTCTTGCACACTTGGATCAACGTGTTGGAGAGTATTGTATCTTTGTGTATTGCTGAACGATGATGACGGTTGTAATGAGATTCTTTTCCTGACTATTTGTCACTTTCCATCTAATATCCCTATCCCATGTTCAGCTTTCAACACCAGACAGATAGACAGATACAAGGATAAGACGAGGAAAGAGCAAAAAGTATGAGCTTTCAGGGATTTCTACTAACACTATGACTTCTTGATGGTCAAAAAGTTATATAAATAGTAATACAATATAGAAGAAAATTGTACTTTCCCTCTCTCGCTGCTAAAATCTGATAACAGAGTATTAGTTTTTTGAGATGCCACTTCTTATTTCCTTTTAGCCCCAGTTGGCCACTTTACTTTTCCATCTATTTTTTCTCTTTTGTAAATGTCCCTTGAAATGATTTATTAAAGTGACTGTTTTTTGGGAAATGGAAGGATGAAGGAAATCACCACTTTCTATATATAATACTCTTTGAAAGTGAAGTGCGCGCATAGTATGTATAGTGATGATGGGAGGCTTTACGATTTGATGATGATAGCATATTTGTTGTTAGTGCTCATTGATGTTGATGATGATGGGATTCCATCCATCTAAAAGATGATATCATGCAGATGCGGACACTTGATTCATCCAAACGATTTGACAGGAAACAGATAACTATCACACCCCTTTTCTCCTTCAAATTTGATACGCCTATTCTCCTGTTTCCACTCACTTTAATGTCGAATGGACATCAAAAATGTCAAATTTGCAAATAAAAGGCATTTTTCAAGTCTTTTCACTTGTCATCTTGTTCGCCTGAGAATATGCTTGTGTATTTATGCTTGACTATTTTTTTTTGCTAAAATCCGAGTAGACAGAAAAAATTGGCGTGGAAGAGAAAAATTGGGGATGGAAAAAAGGTCAAACGATTACCAGAATGAAATTGTTCGTTCGTTCTTGTTTGATTTACAGCAGTAAAAATGCTCTTGCTTCAAATTGTTATGCAAATTCAACGGTACTTTAGAGAGCTGTTCTTTTATCATCCTTGATCCACTAAGCTTTTAGTTTTTTAAAGCAACAATTCATCGACAGAATAGTGGTTTCGTTTTTCGTTTGTATCTTTTCCATGAATTTTTATGATATGATTGTCTGTGTAGTTTGCACATCTGATCTGTTTATACGCTTATTTTGGAGTAAAAGCGTCAGCGGCACAACATAAAACTTGTTTTTATGTGCACTGTCCCATAAAGCCATTTGTATGAATGCGAAGTATGCAGCTTTTTAATAGTTTTACTTGCACCAACAACAATAACGAGAGTGAAATGATTTTAAATTCGAAATTGTGCGATGCGATATCACGTTTTTCAAGTGGAAATGTAATCTTGTTCTTGTGTACGTACAAATATTTTGCAAAACAAGTATATATGTCATCATAATATGTAAAGAGGCTCTTTTCAGTTTTCACGTCCATCGAAAAGTGAACGTCAACATAGTTTATTGGCGCTATTTGTTGTGCTGTGTACTTCAAGTACTACTGTATCAAGTACATTTTTGTTCTTGTCATAAAAAATTTGGCCAATGTAGTATGGCATAGTTTTGAATATAGTTAAGCCCTTATTACACGCTCAGAATAAAAGCTAAGGTTGTTTTGTAATGTAAAAAAGTGGACCAACTCCAAAATATATAATATGTCAAAAAATATTCCACTTCTTTTTTTTCTCTGGCCTTTTTTACATGATACTTTATTTACGAAATATTACAATTATTATTTTCCTTTTCCTTCCTTGTCCTATTTTGTATTCATATTCAGTTCAGCTATTTGAAGCTGCTTATCTTTCAGAAGGACGTCCTCTTTTTAGACGAATATCTTTTTACATAATGTATAAGTTTGCTATATATGTTCACACATACGTATCTCCAACTCCATGCGATGTAATGAAGTAACGAAAAAACTTGGCTAGCCAAAGTCGCCAGTTTCTGTTTTTCTTTCTCAAGTACAATACTTCCTTAAAAATATTCTTCTGTCAATGTTTCTATCTTACAAGATACGTGCTTTAAGTATACTCTCACGAAGAGTATTTATTTTCATTATTTAAGTTTGTCTCAACTTGTTAAGTAGAAGAAAAGAGGGAAAATGTAAATTCACACTTTGAAAGTGACAAAAATAGTAACAATAAAAGTGAAAAGGGATACTTGCGCTTTTTTTGTCTACCTCAAATAAATTCCGGATATTTTCTACCATATGTAATCAAAAAATGTAAATATAAAATATATATTTATATGTACCATATCACCCTTTTCGAAACTTGTTCTTTTTCCAGCAAAGTTGATCTTTTTTTTCTGGGCAATGTTGATGGTTGGCTTACTCCTCGCTGTCTATCTTTATGAATCCGGAGCAGTCATGCTGATCTGTAACATGTCTATTTTGCTGGCACAAGGTCTTGTTTGGTATATTAGAGCACGTACTACTTTTGCGTTCACTTTCACACCGCAATGGCATCACTAGGAGGGAAAACGAGCGAGGATACAACTATCTCTGTGTAATCTTTCAAGTCTTCCTCCTTTTTCCCTTTCATCTAAATGTAATGTTTGTACTGTGTACTTTCACTCAAAATGTGTAGTTAACCATGTTCTCTTTTCTTTGAGGAAAAAGGGTGAAAATGTGGTAAGATATTTATGGAGTTATTGACTGGTGAATATTATGTACTCATGCAGCAGTCACTCTTCGGTGTCGTCGATAACATGAAAGGCCAACCGATTGAATAAAAGGAGGACACTGTGGGACGCATGGAAATTTGAACAAGGCAATATATAAGATAGGTCAAATGACGATATCTAAAACAACCTTGCTCCTTCGTTGCTTCTGCTATTCTTTTTGATGATATAGCACTAGCGGCGGCGGTAGCAGCTGAGTGACTGAGATGAAGCGAAATTGGAAATATGACAGTAGAGTAGGGGTAAAGTCATAATACACTTATTTGAAGTGCTAATGCCTATAATATATAATATTATGTAAAAAGTTTTGGAGAGCAGTCGAGGAAACCGGTGGTTGATGTTGTTCTCGATGGTGATGATGATGGTGGTTTTAGGAATGAAACTTTATAGAATAAAGTGTAGAGATCAGAGTGCGCCTTGGGTTAAATGGGTAAATGAAAAAACCCATAAAACCCTGGGTAAAACCCATACCCAGCCCACT
>JAQIWN010002316.1:0-16329 GCA_034699025.1 Entomobrya cf. arborea Gr-Col-00668 | reverse complement strand
AAATTCAATGGCTTCGTTGTTTATTTGTGAGAGTTGGTTAAAGTGTACGCCATTTGTGCAATTTACTAAAGAAAATTCGATGTTTATGCTTTACTGCTGGAGTGCAGCTTACCATCGCTGACCATAGTAGGAAAGACCGACCATTTTTTTGTACCTACGAAGAAAAAAAAAGTACTCAGCTGAACTATGGGTCAGTCAATACAGTTAACTGGACAAGATTGGAAGTCATGTCTCAAAACTTGTTTTGGATATATTTATATGAATATATTTTAATGCAGTACATTTTATGCTTACGAACGTAACAGTGTACAATGCAAAAACAACAAAGACACCTGCCAAAGCCATTCACTAAACCGTTTTCTGTGTAACACGCTAGATGGCGTAGTAATATCTTTAGTTTGCTTGGAACGCAACCACACTTCATTTCAAACCTGGTTTGGTTTTCATGGAATTTCTTTTCACAAAATAAAATAATAAACTTCTTTTTGACAAAAAAAAACATTCATTATTTTTCCTCCGGTTTATTTGCCAACTTCCTTGTTCCGCTTTGGGTGAGGAATAAAAAAAATGGATTCAAAGTCAGCTTCCAGTTTTGTGGTGGCACCAAGGTGCAGAAAAAGGATCCCTGTGAAAAAGAAAGATGACCCTGTCCAAGTCCAAGGAATCCTTAAAATTCACAAGTTAAATTTAACACAGGTATATTTTAACTTATTAAAAAGAAATTGTCAATTAAAATTATAACTATGCGAATTATTACTACTATTTAATTTTATAAGTTGGGCCATCAAAGGACATCAACACCCGCAGCCCCCACGAGAACCCGTCGGTTATCTGAAGCCTTCCAAAAATTAAATCTAAGTCCTGTTACCCCCGGGGTCAATGGTCATCAAGAAGGTACCTTTGAACAAGACAAGGTGGTGGTCCAATCATCATCATCATCCAAAATAAATCCATTGGGCTACCCACTCTTATCATCAACCAAGCTGGATCCCTCCCTGGATAACGACAGGTTATCTAATGCAGTTCGTTTGTATAGAAAGCAATTAGAAGTAAAGGGAATAAAAGGAAGGGGGATTTTGGAAGCGCTGGAGGGTCAAAAGGAAATGGTGGAACAAGTGACATCACACTTATTTCACAAAAACGCTATGGTGGATACTTTTGAGTTTGAAGAGGAAAAATAACCAATTTAATTATTAGAATTTAGTTAATTAATCTTTTTTTACTTAAAATACTTACATTACATGTTAGTAGAAATTTAAATATAAATAAATTGAATCATTTTCCATGTATTTTTTAAAAGATTTCTTAATTTTCACTTTATTTCATTAAAAAATCTTGTCCATTTATTTTTATTTTTAAACTCAGTAACCTTTAAATTGACTTGAATTTCTTGGAATTTACGACTAAAATTAACCAAAACAATTTTTTCTCACTTTTATCAAAGCTGTTACACTGAACATCGTGCCATATTGCCATTCGTACCCATCCAACACTAATTTGTAATAAGGGGTCGTCCACACTCAACGTCCAAAAATACTCATCCCAAATCTCCAGTCAGCCAAAGTACATTCAATCTTATACACTAAAACTTAAATGAATTAGTTTTTTTTAAATTTGATTTTAACTTTTATGTTTCTTCTATAAGGAACGGCCCCATAATTTATATAACTTTAAATAAACTATAAATCTACGTCTTCCAAATCTATTTTACATCCTTCGCTGTGGAAATTTGCTTCTTCTCACCGTCCGCGTCCAAAGCTTACGCACAAGTCGATGTCTGAATGTTGCGGTTATTTTATCAAAACAACCACAAAACAAGCCATACAAACAATATGAACATTACACAGTAAAACAAATACAAAACTATCTCAAGTAAAATTTAATTTGATCAAAAAATAGAATATAAACTAAATCCTATAAAAAAATGAATTAATATTTAATTTGCGTAATTAATAAATGGTACTAGACACCAGACCACACCGCTCCCCAAACCAAACCACAAGAAAGGCTGACTGAGCAACGCGGTGACGTGACGGTCATAAAAATGAATAGAAATGCGTGGGTGGATGTGGACGGATGGTGATATGATATGGCAGAGGATCGACTTTAAAATGCAAAGTTATGCCAAGCCAAGCCACAGATCATGATCATCGCAACATATCACGCAACTCTGACTGGACACCGTATTTCCTTTGGGAAATATGAACTCTGTCAAGAAAAGAAAGTTTAAGTAAATATAGTTAGTTAATTTACTGATTACGATCAGGAAGTAAAGCTTTGTTTTTTTTTTGGAGTGACGTCTATTTATCAAACGAGTTGCGTTGTTTATGGTAAAAAAAAATACACAATAGCAAAATACGAAGTTTTATGACGTTTCTCAATGTTTGATGGCTTGGCATGCTAAATATTTTGGGAAAACGTCATTTTTCAAGATCCTGGAACAAAGTTTAAATAAAAACTAAGCTAACTGACAGAATAATCAATCATTCAATCAACTAAAGTCAAACTGACAAGAAATACTTTAAATACTCATCCAAAAATTTTTAAAACTCAGCTAAAATCTTAACTAACTTAAATACACACATTAAAATAATTACTACTAACACAAACACCCACCTCAGCTAATTAAAGTTTAAAAATAATTAACTAATTTAAAATTCGCAATTTAAAAAAAAATACAAAATAAATCAATCAACATGACTGTCTTGCTAGCCACAGTATTTTTAATGGTGACCTTTGTCACTCTAGTCATTGCGCTACCCATGCCATCATCCATCTTAACCTCCACCCACGCCTCCCACCACTCACGAAATAAACGGGAGACAATCACAATCACTCAAACAAGAGGTTAGTCTAAAAAAAACAGAAAAATAAACTTTTAAATTTAAAAAACAAATTCAAAAACTTAATTATCATTTTTAATTATTTTGCTTTAGCAGGAAATGCATCACCCTCCACCCGCACCACAATCGAACCCTCCCTCGCTCCCTGTATCCCCATTGATAACCCCAATATCCCCACCACAGTCACCTTATCATCGCCCAGTGAATCTTACCAACTTATTGGATACACCTCCACATCCACCTTGTGTTCTGGACCCCCCCTCCCCTCCCAAAATTTCCAAACTCCCTCCCTGGAACTCAACTCCCGTTCCCCCGTCTGCTCCTTCAAACTTGGCAAGCCAACTTTACCAACTTATCCAGTCAAGATAAGCTTCACCCTCGGTTCCAATGTCATCCTCAGCTATTCCGACATCTCGGACCCTCACAGGTGCTTCGACCTGTGTAATGTTGGCTCCTTTGAGGCACGATACCCGGAAACTATACAAATCACCGAAAATGATGGGGTCACTCAAGCAAATAATTTTATTCAGGTGTCGACGAGCACCTGTGACGAAGTCGCCCAACAGGAAACGCCCACATTTTTACGGATTGATAACTTAAATGGTGCAAATTTGGTGCAAATGACGCAGAAAAATGAAAATAAAGTTGTTGCTTTCCAGGTTGTAAAAATTTCTCAAAAATAATTAATTAACTAATTTACAGCAAACCTATATTTTAATTGTTTGGCTAATTAGTTAATTATAATTAGCTGCTAGTCCTTTAAAAATATTTATTTTTTACGCTTTGTGAAATGAGTTTGTTGATCAAATTCGTTGGAAAAAATAGACAAAAATGTATGTACTGTGTACAGAAAAATTTATGTAACAATTAATTTTGTGACTAATTAAAAAAATTAAAGTTAACTATTTTAAAATTAGTTAATTGTTTTGATAAATTTCTTTTTTAAAAAAACAAGCATGAAAGACATTTATAGTAAATGCACTTTGTTGACGGTTTTTTTTGCGTGCGTGCGAAATCCTCTCCTCTGATAGGTCAAGGAACAAAGACTCAAACAGCCAATCAGAGGACAAGGCGGGGAACAAAGGAAAAACGTCGGACCACAGCTTTTCTCCTTTTTTTTACCAAGTCATCTGCCTGCTTCATTGCTTGTTTTCAGAAGGAAAAATTAACTTTTAATAAAAAATTAAATGAAGTTGATTAAAAAGAACTACTGTAAATTAACTTAATTAATTACAGCTATAATTAAAATTTTAAAAAGTGTAAAAAGTGATGGCAGGCGCACAACCAATTGACCTTTTTCAAGCAACCCAGTCAACAGTTGACCTCCGATTCCAGTGGACCTTCCGGGTGCTCTCGTCCCTCTACTTGACTAACCCTTCTCAGCAAACTGAACTGGAAAGCGGGGGCAAAGGTCCGAAAAAAAATTTAAAATATAACTTAAAAGTAATTTACTAATTTTTCCTAATTATTTTTTTCAGTGATTCTCCCAGCAAGCGCCTTAGAACATCTTTCCAGTCATCCCCACGTTCTCCAGCGACCTATCCAGTTCCGGGTGTCCAACCCCCTTGTAAACCCTGTCAAACTGACGCACTGTGGCGTCCTCGAGTTCACCGCCCCTCTAAACACTGTCTACATGCCGGGATGGATGATGAATTATTTGATGGTAGCTGACCACTCTATTGTAACCTTTGACCGTGCCCTACTCCCAAAGGCGACCTACTGCAAGTTCCAGCCCCAGTCGAGCACCTTTCTGGAGATAACTAATCAGAAGGCCATGCTCGAGAATAGTTTACGACGATTTGCGTGTTTAACCCGAGGGGATGTTTTGGCAATTCAGTATAATAATAGGGAGTACAAGCTTCTCGTCCAAGAGACTCGACCTTCTCAAGCAGTTAGTATAATTGATTGTGACATGGAAGTGAGTTTAATTAACTAAAAGTTAATAATTAAACTTGAAAACCAATTAAATTATAATCACTAATTTTTAATTTGATTTTTAGACTGAGTTTGCGCTACCTGCGGACTATCAACCACCGCCACCACCAAAAAAAGCTGCTACTAGCCCTTCCGGTGCGGGGGCGGAGGGTGACGACGACGAAGATAAAAAGAAGACAACGACGCCAAAAGACTCCACCGTTTTTAATGGAGTTGGCTACCGTTTAAATCGCAAAACGCCCATAAAAGCTAAACCAACCACCTGTCGAGGAGATGATAAGGACACTTCCTGGAAAATTGGATTCCTCAAGTTTAAACGATAATTAACTATTTAACTTAAACTTAAATTATAATTCAAGCCAGTAACCAGTTTTAAATATGTATTTAATCACACAATTAACTTAACTGTCCAAAATTAAACTTTAATTTTTTCCAACAAAAATTTTTCCTTTTTTTATTTTCTCAATTATCCATTTAATTCTACAATTTATTTATTTTTCTACTATAAATTTTTCGCACTAACATAACCATCCTTGCCCTCCGGCATTTGATACGTAGTCACCGTCCCCCCATCCCCCGTCTTGTATGACCCCTGTGGAGCCACCTTCTGCCCAGGCGGTGGTGGTGCCGCCTTGCCTCCCTGAATCTCCGCCACAACATCAATATTCGCTTCATTCGGATCCCTCCTCTGCGTCGCCATCACCTCCACACTTTCCGCCTCCCCCGGGGGGAAATCTATAGTAGTCACTATTGTACCATCATCCATCTGAGTCACCGTCCTCTGACCCTGACTCTGACTCCCAACCCCACCGAATCCCATTTCCTGCTGACCTTCACCACCTGGTCCCTGTCCATGACTTCCAAAGCTACCCCTTTGGCTATGCTCACCTTCTGTATACCCTTCCTCACCCTCATGTCCCTCATGACCTTCATGACCCTCACCCTCCGTCACCTCCCCCTCCAAATGCTCCGTCCCCCCATCCCCCTCTGTATAAACAGTGGTCCCATCTCCTCCCGTCGTTCCCCCAGTTCTCCTACTTCCCCCGCCCCCCTCTCCACTTCTCCTTTTACTTCTTCTACTTCCACTTCTCTTGCTACTCCCACCACCGCCGCCCTTCTTCTTCTTCTTTTTCTTCATAGGCCCTCCAGGGGGCATCATAAATGGTGGAGGGAATGGAAACGGTGGAGGTGGTGGCATCATCGGTCCTGGCATCCCACCTCCCATCGCTTGTCCACCAGGTTGTTGGGGACACATGGGGATCACCATTGGAAGGCAGCCTCCACACATGTTCATCATTGGATTGCAGCAAGGGTTACATTGTGCAGGGGCACAGGGATTACAGCAGGGGCCGCATGGATTGCAAGGCTGGCAAGGATTACATTGTGGTGGCGGTTGACATGGCTGGGGATAACATGGAGGAGGTTGAGGTGGATAACAGGGATTACAAGGTGGAGGATAACATGGAGGTGGTGGACAGCATGGATTACAAGGTGGACCACAGGGTCCACAGGGACCTCCTTGACAAGGTTGGCTACCTTCAGGACACTTTCCATTTGAAGGCATTATAATTGGTTGGATTATCGGTTGAACAGTTTGTCTGCCACCTCCACCACCGCCGCCCCCACCTCCTCTATTAGTAGTTGTGGTACTCCCACCACCTCCATTTGACTCCTCCTCTAATAACTCATATTCCTCAATGTCTGGCACCCTCACTTGCTTCTCAATAATTTCGGGGGGCTTTGGAAGATCCCTTTCGGGAACGAATGCTCGTCTTTCTCGGTCAAAATAGTAAACGCCACTGGCGCCAGGAAGCATTTCAGTGCAGTCAGGAGTGTCCTCAGGACAATAGGTATACTTCCTTTAAGAAAAAAATTAATTAAAACAATTAACTATTTTTACCTAATTAAAATTTTTTAACTATTTTTTAAATTTTTTTCTAACCTTCCATTACAACAGCAATTCTCGTTATTTCTTGTTGCCCCAATTCCCCTCCCATTATTCCCCCCACCATTCATCGATCCTCTTCGATTCCCTCCAGGACCTCCGCCCCCTCCACCACCATTACCACTGCAACTACACCCTCCACCACCACCTCCATTCCCCCCTCCATAATTACCACCACCGCCTCCTCCATTTCCTCCACTCCCTCCACAGTTATCTGTAAAAGGCCAAGGATCCCCATACGCCGGTCTATTACCCCCGGGATCATTAAAAGTGAATCTCTGCCGTCGACTATACTTGACCGGCTGCGCAGGACACTCGCAAGGATTACACGGATCTTCACTAATTTTTTCCACGTTTCCGCAGCAGTCCACAGTGTAGCAGTCCATTGCCCCCGAGGGATCACACCCAGGAACGTAGTAGCAAAGCTCCTCCAAAACATCAACATTTCTCAGCCGTTGAGCGGGAAGGTCCTTGCAATTATTTTGGGTGGATCTCGGGGTAATACAAGTGGGTTGACATGGGGGTAATGGAGGGCATCTTCTTTGAACGGGGGGGCAGCATGGTCTGGGAGGTGGGCAACAGGGAGGGGAACAACAGCTGCTGGAGCCACCGCCACCACGGCCGCCATAGTGAACAAAGTCAGCAAGTTTGGAGATATTGCAGGGGGAGGGGCGAGGAGGTGGGGGGCAGCATGGTTGGGGAGGGGGGCAACAGGATTGGAGGGAGGAGTAAGGTGTGGGCGTTGAGAAGGAAGGGCAGTACATATTTAAAAAAAAAAGTTTGACTTGACTTGAAATTTGATTTTTTAAAAAGATAATAGTTTTTTAATGAGAGGTTAAATTAAAGACTAAAAAATAAGTTTAAAATTTTTTTAAATGTCAATTAAAATTTAAAATTAAGTTAATTAATTTTCTTTAAGAGGGGGTTTCACTAGAAACTAAAAAAAAATTCGCCAAAATGATTTTCTTGACAAGTTTTATTGGGAAAAAAATTAAAATAAGCAAAAAGAAAAATTAAGGCTGAGCCAGGAATCGAACCTGAGACTTTCGCTAACTGTGCGGGTTAAAGCGCTTATCAACCAATCTTGAGTTGCCTATCGTTAGGCAACTGAGGACCACACGGTGGACCAACAACGCCTCGAGTATCGTTGCAAGATTGGCAGACACAATGAGGTCGACAAGGAGGATCCCCTTATCTTGGACACAAACCGGTGTCATAAGAGCCATGATCAGCTACCGCAAACCATGCGAACGTTTTACCACTAGACTACACAGCCACCTTGCAATTAACATTAGGTTTTATGGGTTATTTCTGCTGCAAATTGGTTTTTTAATCTTTTTTTAATTTAATTATGCACTGGCAATGAATTATAATTTAAATTGCCTTTTAAATTTTAAGTTTATGACTAAAATGACTAAATTCGAAATGCTAAATTATGTAAATTACATTTTGGTAAAATTGTTTGATAAATCTATGACACTTAGAGTTAAATCTACAAATAATTTATAATTCTTCTTCCTCGCCCTCCAGAACAAAGCCTGGTGCTATTGTGGTTGTTGTCATTGTGGAACAGGTGCTATTAAAACCCATCCCCCCTCCTCCCCCCTGGGGTAAATATGGAGGGAAGGCGTTGACCAAGCCTGGTAATGGATAGTAGGCGTGTACACCACCACCACCGCTAGCGCCACCTGAAGCAATGTGTCCACTTGGTGTACTTGGAGCTGAGATGTTGGTGGCACCTTTTCGAGGTGGCTTGCCATTATGGCTGCTCACGTAAACGGAGGGACGCCCACCTCCAGAAGCTGTGGTGCTGGAGGGTGACGATGGATTTGAACGGGTGAGATTCAGATTCCCTCCAGATGTTTTACGAAGGATACCCTTAAAATTGAAGGGTCCATAGTCATCAAAGTCCAAGGCGGGATCCAAATCTGGTATCATTCTTGAAGCCATATTTGTAAATTCCTCCATTGGATTGATAATCTCTGGAGTGGAGGGGCTCTGGGAGGAAGACTTCTTCCCTCCAGTGATTTTCGTGGAGGGACCTCCGTATAGACTTGTTGGAGGTGTAGGTTTTTTGGAGGAAATACTCCCTCCAGGTGCCTTAAGGCCTCCTCCTAAAGGAGCTCCCTTTTTTAGATAACTTGAACAAGAAGAGTTTCTGGGGGACAAGGAGGTCACCGCTGAAGAAGGGGCTTTGGGGGTGTACCTCCCCCCAATTGAATAGGGACCTTGTTCCCTCGCATGTTTTTCGAACTTTGCAGCAATGTCTCTTGGACTTGGAGGCCTTTCTTGAATATTTTCTTTGGAGGAATTTCCTCCACCACCATAATTGGAGGAGGTGGCGGCAGTGGAAGGTGGTCCTCCATAAACTCTTGTATACCCTCCAGTTTTTTGGGAGGGTGCCTTATATTTTGAGGAAGGTCCCCCAACACCTGCAGGAACCTTGGATTTTTGAAGAATAGTTTTCTTGACAAGTTTAATGTCAGGTTCGTCTGAAGTCATGAAGGTCGCTGGAAGGAGAAAAAAAAAATAAGCAAAAAATTAATTACTGACTGAGCCAGGAATCGAACCTAAGACTTTCGCTAACTGTGCGGATTAATGCGCTTATCGTTTAACCTTCCCAGCGTAAAAAGACTTTACGTGCGTGAAGTTTAAAGTAGATCAATTAAGATCTTGATTTTTCGAAGATTTACCAAACAATTCCCCGAGCATGGGGGTCGCTGGAAGGTTTTGCAGACGTAGGTTGGGGCACAAGATATACAGAAGTGTATACCGAGTTAACTTGTTACGTCATAAGAGCCACGATAAGCTACCGCATAACATGCGAACGTTTTACCACTAGACTACACAGCCACCTTAATTTAATGATGATAGTTTATTGGCTATTTTTGAGCTTTAAATGATTTTCATTCAAGTTTTAAATGGATGGCAAGAGATAATGATGATGATGAATGCAATAAGAATTTAAAGTATGTCACGTGGTGCAAGCAAAAAAAAATAAGCAGTTTGTAGAATAAATTATAAATTTAAAGTGTTTTATTGCCTTACAATGATTTAAAATTGTAAGTTTTTTATTTTTTATTCAATTCAGAGATAGTAAATTATACAAGAAGAAAAAAATTACATTTTCAAAATTAAATAGATTTTTAATGACTAGATTTTTAATTAGCACTATAATTTTTAAAGACAAATTAAAAAGCAAAAGAAAGGTAAAGTTTTAAAGGATAACTACTTGATAGTTAATTTTAAGGTGAAATAAATATTTTAATTGCTTGCAAGCACGTAACATACTTTATTTTATTTTTTTTCGAGTTTTAATCATCATCATTAATTTCATCAATATAATTTTTAAGGGAATAAATGGGAAAATTAAATTATTTGGTTTAAATTGGTGAAATAAAATGTTAAATTGTTGATTAAACTTTAAGTTAATTGATTGATTGATGTTTTTTTTGGGTAATTAGCAATTTCCTTTTAAAATCTATCCTGAAGATGTATTACTCTGCTGACTGCTACTAAACCCTTTTGCCACACTACCTTGTCTTATTTCCGCCAAACGAGGATATTTCTTGGTCATCTTTTTCCTCGCCAAAAAGGCTCGCATCATTGATTGAATTTTCACAACTTTGTGAACCTGCTGCTCATACAACCTATAAAAAAAATCCCAACCGATTAGTAAAAAATTACCAAAAAATATAAATTAACAGAAAAACGACAAATTAAATTAAACATTTTACCTGGACAGGTATTCCTCATTATAATGCTTTAAAAGCACACGACTTTTTCCCAACGTCCAACCCTCCATTTTCAAACGAATTAAAAGCAAGCGGCAATTATCCTTCGTTTCTTCCACGTTTTCATCAAAGTCGAATGCCAAAAACTTGTATCTATCCCAAAAAAAATTACAAATGTTACCAAAAAAATATTATCACAAATTTTTTATTAAAATCTCTGTATTTTTTGTGCTAACCTTCTCAAAAATTCTGCAAATTTCAATCGTCTTGGATAACCCAGCTGTCTTGCCCTCACACTTTCAACAATTCCAAGTGCCCGAATCTAAATAACATTTATAAATTAGCATTTTATTTTAATTGTCACATCTCACCTGTGACTTGTGAGTAATATATTTGCCGTGATTCGTCTAGTGGTTAGGATTATTCCATATATATTTTTATACTTTATTTACCTGATATCTAATCAAATCTCTATCAAAAGAAAACGGAGTGTTTTTCAGATTAGATCTTAGACATCTGACAAAATGTGCCGAACCTTCGGACACCTTTTGCAACATTTCCAGTAACGAGTTTCGCATAGTCGCTGCAATCGTTTGCATCTGTCTGCTTTGCGAATACTTGCCACGGGATTTGGTGTTGAATTTCTGGGTAATAAAATAAAAAAGACAATATTGCACTCAAAAAGGATAGAAACTGGACAGGTAGGATAATTAGTGGTGAGATGAGATTGTTGAGGGAAGTGACCAGACCAGACCAGGTTGAGTTTTTTTTTTGAGGTAAAAAAATTCTTTTCCCACGCGGCATGAGTGAATATTATACCTTTGCTTGTTGAGAAGGCTGTGGTTTTACGGCTAATGCTGCCGTCCATTTGGTTTGATGTTGGGCTGTTTGCTCAGGTGTGATTGTGAGATTGCCTGTTTTTGTCATCAAATTTGAGAAAAGTTGGACAATTGTTGGGTTTTCAGATAAACGTAAAACTTGGATCATTTCAGGGCTTAAAAAGTTTTTGTTTCGCTCAATAAAATTTCTTGCGTCATAGATCACCTATTAAAATATTCATACAAAAAATTTACTTTAAAATATTTTATTTTTCTTTAAAAAAAATCTATTTTTTACCTGTCCAGAATAATGGGCTACTGTAAAGTTTGATGAATCTGTAATTCGAATGGCTCTCGTTTGCAAATTTTGTTCGATTTGATCTTTGAGAAAAAAATTGAAACATTTTAAAGTCGTTTATCAAAATATTTTTTGAAAAAATTAAAATGTATATATTTTTTTAATTAGATGGTTTTAAGGTTTACCCATAAAATTTCTATGATCATTTCCCGCACTTTTAGTTTCCTCATCCAACAAGCCTAATAATCCACATGGTTTCGTTGACAAAACGTTATCCAACAAATCACGATTATCGTGATAGTTATAAGTCAAGCCTGCTATTTCCTCTTTTTCATAATCTTGCTGGAATTTTTATGAAATTATATATTTTTGCCGTGATCATCTAGTGGTTAGGATTAAAATCATATTACTTATATTATATATATTTATAATACCATTTCCCACATGTACACACGCTGATTATAAAAGAACTGCATTTGTTCGTTGGTCATGTTGACAAGAAACTGGTCCAAAGTGTTGTCGTGAGCAAAACACTCAAAACCCGGAATGTCCAAAATTCCTAAGCTGTGGTGGTCCCCACTGACAAGAAAATATTATAACAAAATATTACAAGAAATATTTTCATTTTTTTCTTCACATAAAACTAAATTGTTGACATTTTATAATCGTCAGTGTTCAAGCATAGCAATTCTACATTAATAATATTTTTTTTCTTTTATCTGGAAATCTTGTGAGGAAAAAATATGTAACTTGATGAAAATATTAAAGACGTACAAGACTAGACGAGTGAATGATAGCTTGGTATTCACCAAATTCACAATCCAGTCAACAAGACGACAGTAGAGGGAGCGGGCTAGAGAGTCCCGAGCTTCTTCGGCTTCGACTAGGCTACATTTTCCGTAAATTGTAGAGCCAGAGGTTATTACGCAGTAATTTGTAAATGTCCATGAGAGTTTTTTCGAGTCGAGTTGCAGAAGTTGGGCGACTTTAATTAGAATCAAAAATATAAATTTAAATATATTATAAATAAGATACAAAACTCGTTCTAAATATGATTTTACGCTTAGCGTTAGCAAACTATTTTAAATATAAATTTAAAATCATCATTAAATCCTACAATCTATTTAAATAAATTACCCAAAAATTTAAAAATAATTTAAAAATTAAGTCGTCAAAATTTTACAAAAAATAAATTTTTTCTCACTTTTTTCCACCACATCCCCATTCAAAACTTCCACCCCCTTCTCCCCCTCATCCCCTTCCCCTTCATCCCCCACCCTCCCAAAACTAATCTGCCCCACAAGTAAAATCCCACTTAAAACCTTCACAATCGTTTCCTGATCCTCCAACGAAAAATCCAACAAATGAAATGCTTCCTTCAACTCCCTAAACTTCTCTACATTCTCCTCCGGCTTATGTGAAGGACTAGCCGGTAAATACTTATAATTTTTCCCCTTCTCCAAAAAATATTTCCCACATTGCCCAGTCTCGCACAACGTATCCATCAAATAATAAAATATATGAAAGTTACTCTGACTTCTTGCACAACTCGTAACCCTCCATTTTTCTAGGCAATAAGCCCACAAAATACCACCACTCAATTTCCCAGTTTTTGTAAACGTCAACTCCAAATATTGAATATGCCTTGTTGAATTTCCATTAAAAATTGTAGCGGCATTGCCAAAAGCTTCCATTACAGTGGCTACCTTAAGTATTCTCTCAACCATCTTTTTATTGCTCTAAAATAACCAAACATAAAAAGTTAACCTATCATCAAAATTATTTTAAACATTTAAATTATAATTTTACTAAACTGCTGTCATATTAGCCAAATGCCAGAGAACATGTTTTCCTGACGATGTCTTTCCCGAGCCTGTTTCACCTGATCGCCATAAAAAAATAAAGTTGTAAAACATATAGCACCACAAAATTTGTATGTATGATTTTTTTTTCTTTTTTTGGGGCGTTTTGAAACAGCAAACAAACCTGTTAAAATAATATTCTGAACTTGTTTATGATGCAACATGTCTTGATACGCTCGATCCGCTACTGCATAAATATGCGGGGCATTATCGCATCTCGCTCTGTACTTGTATTTATCAGCCATCTAAAAACAAAAGATAATTGTGTGTAATTTTATGAAAAAAATTTAATGATATTTTTTTTAAAGTGCAGCTGTCTGTCATGTTGAATAAATTAGTGTGCTACTGTTTCAGCTTTGATTTAAGTTGAGTGACGTGTGTAGATTAAAATAAGTAATTGAAATGGATATACTCGCGTTGCATTGCAAAGCACAACTTGTCTGACATGACGTTATGATGATTTTTTTGCCCTCCAGGCTTTTAATTATTTTGGTTGGTATGTATTTTTTTTGTAATTTAAATGGTTTAATGAGTTATTATATTTTTGGGGTTACCTCCAAGCCATAAATGGGATATTCGTGGAAAGGATTGATTAGAATGAGAATGTCCCCAAGGAAGGTGTACACATTTCCTTGACAAAATCTCTGGTTTAAAGTTTCCATTACACTTTCGTCAGAAATTTGATCAAGGGTGGCGAGATCGTCGCGGTACATTGGTTGTGGGGCTGATTTTCGATCCATCTGTCAGAAAAAAAATTGTCAAATTTGCACGCCATTAATAATATTAATTTTGAAAATCTTTAATTTTTTTGTGTTTTTGTCACCTGAATCATGTCACCTTTGACAGTTATCTCAGGTGGAAGTTCAGAAAGTGGATAGTTGCGCTGTTCATTAAGCAAATGGACTAAATTCTTGCGCACCTTTAAAAAAAATTAATGTAAATTTTTAAGTGGTTTTCAAGTCATGCATAAAAAATTTTTACACTTAAATTTATTTTTCTGTTGAATAAGTGATATTTTGTTTACTTGGCTTTCACGCTCAGCAATTTCGGTGATGAATGTATGTTCCACAAGCTCAGCGGACCATGGTCGGTGGTCTGCATTCTTTTCCAGACATCTGCGGGAGTTTTAGACCAAAATATTTGTATATATTTTTTTTGTCATTTATTGATACCCTTAAAAATATTTTAGAGAGAAAATAAATACAAAATAGCTAATCTGAAAAAAGTTCAAGTGGAAGTCCGCTGGGAAAAAAATATGATGGATTTGTTTAAAGATTTTTCATTTAAAATCTATTTCATAAATTTTTGGATCTGGGCACACGTTTTATTTCACAAGTTAAGAGCAAAAGATTTTAGCAGCTTTCTATTCGTATTGCCTCTCCATATGAATGAAATACCTTTAAAAGCTTTAATCTTTTTGCAGCTTATTCTTCAAAAAAAATACTTGAAATCCCTTAGCACCTTTTACAATTTGAGACGTTTCAAAAATATAATCTCCATTCATTATATTTTTTTCGTTTAAATTTTTTCATTCATAAAGTTTTAAAATGTGTCGTTTACTCTCTCTGTCCCTCTAACAGTAAGAGAGCAAGTTTTGTTGTCTCATGAGAACAATAAATGTGTATCCATCACACAGATCAGTTACGATCACATTTATGATCTCTCTAATAGCTCAGCTTACACTTTGTTTGTTTTGTTTAAAATGTGTTTTGGGTAAATGATACGATACGATACGTTACCACCTAAAAAGAAAAAAATTACAAAAGGGTTTTACAAATGCATGTCCTTTTATGAATGAAGTAGAAATTTTAAAAGTGTTAAACAATTATAAGCTATCATTCGAGAGAAAATAAAAGTTTTTTAAGTTTACAAATAATCCGGTTTTTTGAAAAATAAGGAATATATTAACTTGAAAATTGAAATAAGAGTTAAATTTCAATTTTTTAACATTTGTAGTATTTTTAGGGAACTTTTGAAAATTTTGTGTAATTTAACCACCAATTTTAAATAAATGAACATTTTTAGGTTTAGGTAAAATGTCAGATTTAAAAAGTGCTGCGCGA
Source organism: Entomobrya cf. arborea Gr-Col-00668 (assembly GCA_034699025.1). Classification (NCBI taxonomy): domain Eukaryota; kingdom Metazoa; phylum Arthropoda; class Collembola; order Entomobryomorpha; family Entomobryidae; genus Entomobrya; species Entomobrya cf. arborea Gr-Col-00668. The sequence goes on along the minus strand of JAQIWN010002316.1, from coordinate 831 downwards.
GATTTATGATAAACCTAAAATATAAAAAAACATTCACGTATGCAGTTTAAATGCCCATTTAAAACATTTTTTAAGCGGATTATTAGAAAATTATGCAATCCTAAGTAATGGGCTATTATATTCCCCACATGTAAATTTTTTTATGCTGAATATTAAACCCAAATATTATTTTGTATTTATCTTAGAATATATTTACTATATATTATGTACATACTCTGCAATGAAATCATTATAAAGCTGAGTCCAATCCGCAGGTCTGAGTAAAGTTGGTGGAGGATTTTGTAGAATTTGAAATAAAATTCGGGGTGCATACACATCCACATTTGGAGGCTCACAGTCACCCAATTCTATAGCTGTAATACCCAAACTCCAAATATCTGCACGGGAGTCATAAGTCTGGCTATCTGGATGACGTTCAGAGCCAACAACTTCAGGAGCCATCCAATAAGGAGACCCTACAACTGCACGGAGCTTTGCTTCGGTGGATGACTCAACACGTCTATTATTAGCATAAAAATAATGCAAAAAAATTAACAAGTAAATAAAAATGCTCATAAAATCGATTACACAAAAAAATGTAATGTAATAACGTTGTTACTAGTTTTTTTTTTGCGTGACTTTTTTTTCTATTGCTACTTGAATATATCCGGTTTATTTGGTAATTATTCAAATTGACTAGTGTATATTTTATTGACTTACTTGGCAAACCCAAAATCGCATAATTTGATTGACCCATCCTTACAAACGAGGATATTTGATGCTTTGATATTTCGATGAATTACGTTTCGGGAATGTAGCTCTGCGACGGCCTAATAATATTTTAAGAATTCA
>JAQIWN010002315.1:0-16332 GCA_034699025.1 Entomobrya cf. arborea Gr-Col-00668 | reverse complement strand
AAAAAAGTTTATTGAGCCGATTTTGAAAATGTAAGTAGCTCTTTACTCATGTATATGAAAAGTTATTATGCATGTTTCAAGTAAGAAAAAAAGTAACAAAAAACATTATTTCAACTTGTAGGAAAATTAATACTACACCAGCTTTTTTTTTTAGATATGTTGTGTTAGTTGAGGGGATGGGATATTCGTGTGTAGATATATATTTTTGGGGGTCATTGGAGAGCAAATAAGTAAGTTTGTTCTTTCACAGAATAGTTTTGACTAATCCCAAAAAGAGCACAAGTATAAAAAGAGAAGAAAGTACTGCTTAGAGAGACGAAGAGAGCCTGAGAGAGAAATAAGACGAAGAAGAGGAAAATAGCTAAAGAGAGAGAAAGAGATAGAAAGATGAGGAGACTCGACTCGTCGGTTCAATTCTTGACGCACATAAAAGTCTTAAAATCGAGATTTATCCACGGTGAAAGTGCACTCAGGGACCCACTTGCCTTTTAATATGACCCTAGCCCTCCTTCTCTCCATCCCATCATAAAATGTCAATAAGACCTCAGAGATTTCGGACAGGGACCAATAATAACAGCTATCTTACAAAATAAAGCCATTCCACCAGTTTTTTCTTGGCTACTGCCTTCGAGACTGCTATAATATTTGCTTGTGTTCCTCACTCACACAGAGAGAGACAGACATTATTATACAAATAGTAGTGAGACGAAGAGAGAGAATAAGTAATAACTAGTGAGCTATTTTTTTTCTTATTCCACTTCTACTGCTTCTTCATCTTTGATATGATCATAATAAGAAGTTTTTCTAGAAAAGTAGCAATAGTGGCCCCTTAGATAACTCTCTTAGGATTGTCCGTAGGCTGCTCTTTCTTTCATGTCTCTTGATTATTATACAAGCATTTTGTGAAATGGTTAAGCATTCACTTATAATACTTGGCTTTTTACTTGAGTATGTGACTCCATCTCCACCCATTTCGTTGTATCTATTGGAACGTTAGCCTATTTTTTGTAGAATTTCCATGAAAAAATTAATGTTTTATCATATCATTCCCTGGGTTCATTGACAGTTAAGGTCAAGCACATATCATTTAGGGATACTTTACATTGCACAGTATACGATGCGGGATGATGATGTGATATGAAATGTGATGCGGGTACTTAATTACTATATTTTGTCAAATCATACTATTTAATCTCATGTTTTCTTGTAAAGAAAATTCCCCTACATGATATCTATCTTGACTGGATAGAAACTATTAGGGAAACCCCACAATTAAAGAATTGATTAATATCGATAAAAATTGTAGTGAAAAGTTGTTCGCTTCAATTTATCATTGCGTGTTAAAAGAACACAAATCACACATTTTTTAATGCACGTACGATTGCACAAAGCATAGATTATTTACTGATTAGCCGAAAGGTATAACAATAGGTAATAATAACTCGTCATAATTTACAAATTTAGGCAACAATAGAATAACAACGGGTTAAAACAGGCATACTTGTAATTTGTAGTGGGTTTACAAATTTATCTCACGAAACTTTGTTTTTTTATTGGATGTTAAACTTTTTTCTCCCTTGATTTCATGATGTAATGTCACGGAATGCGTGCGACAGGTGTGATACATTTATAAAGAGTTGGTGTGGTATGTGTACTTAAAATGCTTGGTGCTTACAATTAGACGAGGTACAATTTTTATTCAGACACAATCAAAAAACCTACATCTTATAATCAGATAAGATGTTTTTATGTGAATTTGATTGACATCCGCCAAAGACGGTTAACGTCTCAATTAATGCTCCCTTTTCTTCAAATGTGTTGGGTTTGTTGAATGGATTATCTGACTGTCATTTTTATTTGAAAACAAGTATGCATTTCGTATGTTTTTATCTGTAGCTAGGCTAGGCCTTTCCACTCGTGTTTTTAAAACGCCTTATTGGCTCGCAACATCACATCGTAGTGAAATTTTCATGAGAAGGACAAAGGAAAGATGTTAGGTACACCTATAAAGCTGCTCCTACGAAACCCCAAGCGTACCTTTCTCAATCAAAAAGTATATCGGTGTCCCAAATTAAAACGGACGTGTTGAGGCTGACGAAAATTGACTTGTTCCACGAAAACCCGAGCCAACATCTAGAAAACGCTTCTATCACATCGGGCCTTTTTCTTGACTACGAGCAAATGAATAATTGAGAAGGTGCACGGTGGTGGTGGTGGTGTGCAGAATAATGAATATTCAAATTTGTTATGAAATGCATGAAAAGTGAAGTAGCAGTCGCAGAAATATCGTTTTATGAATACGTAATGCGCATTTCGATCATTTACTAGACGCTGCTCTGAATTGCAATCTAATAAAATATTATTAGGAACTTGATTTGGTTTTTCTCGGGCACTAGGTATGACTTAATATACGTACTTGACTTCTTCAACAAGTGGAAAAATAAATTAATGCGAGCGAGTTTCGGTTGCTGGGAATAGTGAGATGAAGCACCATACAGCCATCATGCCAACTTAGCTTGATATTTACATGACCGTCAGATAGACCACAATGAATATGCATTGAGGAAAAATCTATTCTTCCATTACATTGGTTATCCCAATTTTCCTGATAATATGATAATGCTCATTTCGTCATGAAAAATTTTTTGTACAATAAAACTACTCGCAGCTCAGCTCTTTATACCGACTTTTAAAGAGCGACCGATAGCTAAACTCTCTCTTCCCTAAAATCATGCCGATTGAGTTGGTAGATTGAATGGATATTATTTGATTAGATTTACCATCATTATTTTAAAGCGTAATTTTTTCACGCACAACTTGAAGGAGTTGGAATACAAACAAGAACTAAAGAACACTTGAAGATGACGTGAATAAAAAAAGTGGAACTACTTTAGTAGATCAATAGGAAAAAATGAGTACGTGATACACCCTTTGCCTTGCCTTCACTCACTATTCACCTCACCAAGTGTAAAAGTGTGTGATGCATTTAGGTAGTACACACCATAATCAAAAATACATGACGATTGTGTGAGTTTGTAAGCTTTTAAGATAAACTGATAACCATCTATCTTGTCATTAGATAGGCAAATAGTAACAAAAAATAAACGTTCTTTATTCTGATTTAAATGTAACAATTCATTAAAAGATATGATTTGAGTGGATAATAAATACCTAATATACGGCCTACCGATCATGACTTTATGTGATCTGAATCTCTGCTGATCTATTTACTTTGTAGTAATTTAACAATGATAACTTTGGGTAACTCTCGACTCAACTCGAACATTACAACGTTTTTTTTGGATGCAGAGTTTCAGGATATCCTTTCTTATTTTTTTTGTTTGTAAGACTATCAAATTTACTGATCACAAATAATTGAAGCAGCGTAAAAGACATATGTATCTTATCACCCATTTATTAGTAATGCTGTTTTTCGTTCAATTGACTGAATAAAAAAATTCTTTCAGTCACGACGACGAAATTTTAGTTAGCTTGCATGTCTGAGCCCCAATAAATAAAAGGGTTTTGACAAGCTACATACACATCATCGATAAATTTTTTATCATCATCGAATCTCCTTTCTGTCTATCTCTGTATACGGAATACGAGCCCACATTAACAAGAATAAAAAATCTTGTACAATTTTTTTCAACTTGTGTAGTACGAATTAGTTTCGGAAAAGAGTTCTCCTCGCCCAGTCAGTCATCACCAACTAAAAAACCACCACCACCATCACCAATAATAGCTTTACACAAAACAACAAAACTTACAGATCGATCAGGGATCGAGCAAAAGTGACCATGAAACATGTATATATTTTTATGCACAATCTCTCACAGAGCCAACCTGAATGTTGAATCGAAGACGAGAAAAAAATAACATGGACATGCATAATTTAACGATGTGTCGCTTGTACCATCATCTTGATGATTTGATGACGATATGGCGTATTTAGAAAAAAAATACAAATCCTCCTACTCCATGTTCTGCAAAGTGCACACAAATTTTTTTATTGTATAAAATGCTACAACAAAGAAAATTTGTTGACCTTCACAGCATTATCTTCACCCTAAAAATCTGTTAAAATGAAATAAGATATGGATATGCCTACAACTCTTGTTCAACAGTCATTCGATCGACACTTTGTTGTCTCTTGTTTGAATGAATGGCGATAGTTTGATGGCTGATGAGAATCAATATTCAATATTACACAAGAACACGTACATAATAAACGCTGTCGTAAGACAGTACGTGTAGGAAGCATGGATTAATGATAATGATCTTCTTTGAATTGGTAACGCGTTGAAGAAAAACGACTGAAAAAAATCAGGGAAGGGTACAAGCAACTACGAGAGAGAAAAAAGATGTAATGCATCATCGATATTTTTAAGGAGAAAATTAGCCACAACAAATTTTTGATTTGACGTGAACCAAAGCACAAAAAGTGGTAACGGATAAAGAAGTAGAAGAAGGGGATCAATAATAATAGATTTTTCTAAGTTTTCCCAGAAATCATTTGGGACTCAATAAAAATGAAATGCATTGATAGGCACTATTGATGGGAAAGGGAACCTTTTCGACAAAATTTGATAATAATTGCATTACATTAAAGTTTGTGTTTGAAGCTATTGTGACTTCTTTTCATTGATAGCTGTATTTGGGGCAACATGCAGCTGTGTTTGGGGTAAACGCTGGACTTGACTATCAAAAGAAAACCACAATCTTTTAAAAACAAAAGTATCATATTTCTTTTTAAAAATATGTCTTTAAATAAATTCCTTACAGAAATCCTTTATCGGGGAAATTTTTATTCCCGAAAATTTATTGTATTTGTATTTTGCCAAAACTATACATTCATTTTTCACAATAGTAGACCAATGATAATTAAACGATCCTTTACAAATCGAATCCTTTGAGTACTGCGTAGTCTTCCTGTTGAAATTATACTGAAACCTTTATATTTGTTCAAAGGAAAATTACTGACTATATAAGATCGGTAGATTTTTTTTGTGGTATAAAGCACAGGATGCGTAAAGTAAATGCATATGTAAAAGGATGAGCATATAATTTTGTACTTCTTGGTGGTATTGATGTATTCCCTTCTATTAGCTTTTAAGAAATATAAACACAATGTACTGTTATAAAGGAGGTGGTCTTTCATTTCCATCTATTCTATACCTCGACATTTTAAGCAGTTCCTCCACTCTACTGCAGCAGCCGTTATTATTATGAACAGTCTCAGGAGATTGGAAATGGTCTGTCAACGCGGAATTAGTCTCAATGAAGACAAGTGAAACTGGGAAGGGAAAATGTCACCCTGTTGTCTTAAAAGCGATCAGTGGCTCAAGGGAAACCCATAAAGATTATAGTCTAGTTTTAGTCAAGAAGACAGTCATTCCACACATTATATAACAACAGACCCATATAAAAACACAATAACGTAACTTTTCGCAATCAACGGAGTGCAATATAAAAAGCATTATAGTTAGGCATGAAAATGTACAACAGTGGGAAGGAGTGAGTACTAAATGTAGAAAAGAGAGTTGTGTTGTAAGTAGCACGACACGAAATCTATAAAATAAGAATGATTAATGCCTTATAATAAAAACGAGATATCAAGCTAGTAGAGCAGCAGCAACTAAATTTTTACAAAGACTCTGCCGAAGAGTTACAGATCTGGATCCTACTGGGTTTGCTAAGCCTTACAACAATGTTTTTGTGATGCATTCTGGGCATTTTCGTTTGCACTAGTGAGAAAGTTTTTTTTTGGCATTACAAAAAACCTGTGTAATGCATTATTATATATAACAGTACAAAATTGTAGTCTACTGGAGGTTTGTCGTGATAGTGTGTATTTTAGTTGTGTATGTATGGTTAGATGAGACGTCTATCTAATCAATTAAAATAGCCTGGAAATACAAGGAAATCCTATCTTTCAACTTCCATTAAGAGGACCCTTCACACGTTCACTGTCCCAAGAGGTTTGCCATCGGTACTTCACCGTCAGAACAGAAGAAGAATCCTTCACTTGCTTAGCATTCTGGCTACGAGTTAGAAGGCTTATAGTTATAGCATAGCTATTGATGCTCGAGATGGTTTTGTGCTTTCTCCTTTCCACCACCAATTTATGTCTCGTGTGCAGCTTCCGTGTATTGGTTAACAAACCAATATAGCTTCCCCTGTACCTTTTAGCCACTTTTAGTGTGAACATTTTTCGAGTTTGATATATTAAATATGCCCAAATTGATGCTTTCATGAAGTTATTTTGATGGAAAAGATGTACGTGCAATGAGTAATTTTATTGAATCTCTAGAATTACTATTTCCCACTTTCAGTTTTTTATGCTCAAGTGAGAAGTTAGATTTTGAAAAGTATTGTAATGTAATTTTTTTACCTGAATTGGTTGGACTAGCACGAGGTGATATATCATCTGGATGGGAGTCTTCGGGTGGTGGATTTGTAAAAAGTCCCTCCAGAATTTTACAATCTGGATCTGTTTCATTTTCCAGTTGTCCATCCAGATCTTGCTCAGGGTCAGTATCTGTGAAATACAAAAGTATATAACAATATAGTTACTCACTTTCAACGGACAGTCTTACTTTTACTGGCTAATTTTCATAATTTAAAAAATATACACAAAAATGAAAAAAGTATTCAGTGTGATTTCAGTCATAGTTTTTTTAGGAAGATGGAAGAAAACCCAAAGTAGCCATTGTGGTTTTGTGAAGAAAGTATAACTTTACAAAACGGAAATCTTTGTGACGTGGCGTACGTTGTGGAGAAATTGTAGAGAATGCAAATGTGTGTAAGAGAAAATTGTGCAAAGTGCGAACAAAAACACATGCACCCATATGTATTTATATGAATATACTTTGCATAAGGATGTAAGTATAACGTGATCGTATATATGCATGTAAGTATGAAGCGTATTGTATTATTTGAAGGAAACTGAAAGCTATTTTTATCATCATCTTGTCTGAATGAACATATAGGCCACTCAAATATAAGTATTCATATATTATGTACATATGTATATGTCAAGACGGACGGGGAGAAAAAAAAGAAGAATCGCAAAGTTGGCTTGTGAGAATAAGAGAGAGAGAGAAGCAAACAGACGAATGCAAACGTAGTAAATATATCCAGCGTGAGCTCTCCTCGTTCGTATCGTAGTAAAAAAAAGGAGAAAGAAAAAGAGAAGACGTAAAAGTGTATGGCTGATGGTTGTGCAAGCAGGAATAGAAAAAGGAGAGAAGAGAGCATTCTCTTTGGTATTCAGGTTTTAAATTCGGCTTTTCCAGAATGGATACATCCCCAGGGAAAAGGGCTTTAATAAGCGCCCTACAGGCATTTCCCGCTTTTCCTAAATGGGCTCAGGGACTTTGGGAGTTCCACTGGGACCTGAAACTCACCAGGGAACCTTACTCTTTCCAGAGAGCACGGAGTCTTCCATACTCTCTCTCTACTCTACTCACTACAAAATTTTGATCTGCTCTGCTCCTGTTACCACACACATAACACACAGACACACACTCACAAAGAGAGTTGGAACCTTGCAGACACACGTAAAACATTACTTAGGAAAGTATAAAAGGTATAAAAATGAATATAAGGTTATGCACATATCCAATTTTATATTATTATTAGGTATGTATGCTTATTTCTTAAGCTATTGCTTCTCTCTCTCTTTCCCTCTTACGTTACATCACCATCATCATATCTTTGTGCCGGTGGTACTCTACTTTTCTATTTCGCGTTTAGTTTTTATTTGTATATATCCATCCATCGTCTTGGTACACATATCAGCAGGAACGTTACCTTCTTTTTATTCCTCATCTCATTCGAAAAACTGAAAATGTGAGGAGAAGAAAAAGAAAATCCTTCTCCAGGAGAGAGAGAAGTAATATACGTACGTATGCATACATAAAAACGTACGCAGCCATCTACCAATCCACATTACTACATTCGTTTTTTGGAGATGCATTTATATTCTAGGTATTTTATCGTTTTTATTTTTTTTTATCCATATTCGCCCTTTAATCTTCTTCACAAAACGAGAGAAGATCCTGTTTCTTCGATCCATAATATTATACTTTTCTTTACTCTCAAGAGGAAGTACACACACAGACCGAAGAAAGAAAAAAAACAAGGAAAAGTAAACAATTTTCATCCTCACAAATATAAATATGTGTATACGAACGAAAGGAGCGAATGCATTATATGCAAGTGACTTCTGAATGATATCATCTTCTGTGCAATTTAATGTGTATTTTTTCAAAATAGGAAACTGGAGAGATGGAAAGCCCTTGAGGAGCTGAATATGCTTTGGACAAAAATACTGTCTTAAGCGAGATGGATGGGTTGATAGATACAAAAAATGGTATATTTTTTGCAAGTACTTCCAAGAGATTATTTACATTTTAGAATTTTTTGAGACTTTACGATCTTTGCAATTTCTTGTGATACTAAAAATGGACGTAGCTAATAGGAAAGATAAGTATGGTATTAACAATTAAATTAAACCCATGAAAAACGCGCAGAACAAAGTAGCAAGGTCAAACTTTGATCGCTTTGGGGTACTTCGAGACAACTGAGGACAAAGAGAGATATACTTTTTGATGGAAACTTATTACCTGGATCTCCTTTGGGCTATCGAAATGCAAAGGAATTTTGCAAGTTTTCTCGTTAAAAAATAAATTAAATTGCAACTTGCATGTTATAGGTACCATCAGGTATGCAAATGCAGCTGTGAGTTAATTATGGACAGGTAGGCGAACGACGTAAAATTAAGATATTATGACTTTCGCTACTTCACAATTTTATTCGTCACTGCTTCAATTCAGTTCTGTCATTCTTTTGTGTAAGCAGACAACAATGAAAAGTGCCACCTTCAATAAATAACAAGAGAAAAGAATGCCGCGAATGGAATGTGTTGCTTGAATGAGCTACTTGGGTCATATATAATGTACCACCGGGTGACAGTTTCACACAACAAGAGAGAGAAAAAAACAAAAACGATATGTTTTTGAAGCAACAAGGGAAATATTACATCTCCTTCTTAAAAATAAAAATGAAACTGATCGGTTTTGTGAGAGTTGATGATGAGGAAGAAACTTAAGAAGTCGTACATTCAGCATAACGTTTTTTCTACAGAACATTTTCTATTGCTTTCTCGGGGTTTACTTCTGAAAACCCATTGAAAGCCGGAATGGCAGTTATCGACGAAAAAAAACAGAAGAAAAAAAACGCAAAGTATTCACAATTATTATTTCACGTACATTGTAGTACACATAGAGAAAATATTTTTATGTTTTTTACGGGTTGGATAGTCAACACACACATTCTACATATAATGGTAATAATAAACATAAAGGTATAAATTGCTATTTAGAAATACATTTCTTTTGTATATCTTTATTATTATCATCAGAATTGTTTTTTTTCTTCTTCCAAACTTAAGAATGTATGCGAGCATCTTGTCTTGTTATGGATGTATGCTATATACAATATACATTGTAATGGGAAAAAACGAACTCATTTTTGTTCCCGTTATGTGTTCACTAAAACTATTTCCTTTCATCATGAAGAATGAGTAGAAAATTGTGAACATTTTTATATGAGTTGAGGAGAGTGAGATTGTATGCTCATATACGATCCGAAGACAGTGTTTTTTTGTGTTGTTGGTTATGCATTTGAAATGAAAGTTAGTGTTTCTTGTTCTTTTTCTTCTTATGAAGCTACTATACTATTTTCATAGTAAATGTGACGTGGAGAATGCAGTAGTAGGAGAAAAAAAGTAGAGAAGCACTTGTGTAACAGTAGTTTTTAGCAAGTACAAAAAAAGTCATCGTTTGTGTAGTACACATAGCTATACATGAAGGAAAAATAGTGGTAGAAAAAAAAGAAAAAGGCCTTTCGGATGTGTTGAAGTCTCAGGAGGGCAGTGAGCTCAGAACGGCAGAAAATTAACGCAAATCTTTCGGGAATTTTGGACTCTCTTACGTTGGCGTTACTTGAGGCATTTTTAGTTTTAGAAATCGAATAATGACTTTCTTGGGAGCTGGTTGAATCTCAAGAGCGCAGTTTTCTTCAACATTGTAATGGCCAAGTCTTCGGCTCTGGGAAAATTTCCAGTGTACACTTTATCCTTTTGAATCTTCTTGATTACGACACTTTGGAGAAATCCAACCTCTGGGTAACATACCTACGCAACTACTACACAACTACCACTACTCTACTGCTCCTCTAGAATACCATCATTGCACATCTTTTCTTCTTCCATTGCCGTTTTTCCTCTTTTAAAACTATACAACATTTTACCTCACATACCAAATACAATAGCACATTTTACCGTTGCCGCTTATGATTTGATAGTTTCCAACGACTTGTATATGTGTTTATACAACACTAGTCTCTATCAACTGCTACTTCTCTCTTCTTCTCTCTTTATCTCTTCTTGTCTCTCTCTCTCTCTCACTCTCCCATAGACACACGCCATGAGTGTCGAAATATCTAACAGATCGTTCCAACACGAAACATTCAATATCAACAAACCAAGTTTTATCGGCCGTGAAAATGTATGTTAACCCCTTTTGAATCATTCTTCTTTCTCTCATATCCCTCCCCTGTTCACCTCTCTCTCATACAGTTACACTCATGTGTATACTTGATATAAACAGTAGCAGCACTTAATATACATACATAATAGGGTGTTTGCTTCCTCCTTTTCCCAATCCAACAAACAACATTATATCAACCAGGATAATAGGTAAGTCCTCCTCAATATATTTTCGCTTTGGCTATTTTCATCGGTTTCGTATTGTGAGCCAGCTCCCAAGGCATACATACACTTTATTTCAGTAAAAAAAGTAAAGAAAAAAAAACTACACGCCGGTGATGGTGGTTGGTAACTTTACTGCTACTTCTACTTGCTTACTTACTTCTTTTGTGTGACATGCGAAGAAATAGTGTTTTTGAAAAAAATATATAGATCTTGTGTAGTATTACACAAAATAACAGTTACATATAAATTATATATGAAACAAACTTGTCCAAGAATCGTTCTGCTCTCAACTCAACTCAACCAGCATCACCACCACCTCCTCCACCTCCACCACTGCCTTCTTAGATCTACCTTAAAATCCACTCCTTTTCCAGCTGCCTTTGCGGTTTCAGAGGTTTTCTCCCTGAGTTTATATAACTTGCGAATGACAGTGCCAGATACATACATTGACATGTTTTTGGATATAAAATGTACGTATTTTTCCTACGTCCTTTTTTCTTACACATTTTCACATTTCTCGTTCAGCCGCAACCCAAATTGAAATGACATTCCTCTTTTCAGTTTTTTTCTGATCTGTGTGTTTCTGTGTATATGAGGTAGTGTATAGTGAAAGATAAAGGTATAACAAGAAGATCAGCAGTTGTTGGAAAATTCTGTTGTTGTATTTTCTTTGAAAGATTCTTTTGAGAATGTCATGGATGGTTATTTCATGTCCCATATCGCTTTTTCCATGAATTTTCCTCCAGCACTTTTTAATGCTTAGACAGTTTTTCATGATCTATCTATCCATACAAGCAGCATAACTACCTGAATATTTTTTTTCTTATCTGTCTCCTCTTCCTTGTTTGTAGTATCCTCTTGAAAGTCATGATGATCCTTGCTGATCATCGTAGAGATCTATCTGGTGAGTAGTTTTTGGAAAGATACTAGCGATGATGATGGTGACGTCTTGTGTTCTTTTGTGCAGCTGCTCCATATCATGTCTCATCTCTAGATAAAATATGAACTCCTTCTTTTACGAGTTATGTCAACCAAAAAGTAGCAAAGAAAACAGATGAATCTATTTACTATTTTGCCACTCGGCAACTATGCTTTCTCTCCATTTCCATCATACGTTGCGCTACTGAAAATCTTTTCTGATGCGATGGAAAACAATGAATTCTTCAAAGAGTTCAGCAGTTCGCTAGACAGACATGAAGGAAAAAGCAGTGGTGGTGATACATTCTTCCTATCTATCTTGTTGGTTAAGTTAGCCTGCTCGGATTCCTCTGAAACCAAGTGCTACCCAAAAGGAATGTGTGGTGGACCGACTAAGGTCCAAGCTTAATTTCCCAGCTGTTCTGCCATGTTTTTATTGTAATGCATAATTTTACGTGCTCGCCTTTCCCAAAGGCGACAAAAAGGATAAGAAAGAACACCTTGTATACACATTACATGTGGCTTCATTCCACTGGCTTTCTTAATGCTGAAAGTCCCAATCCCACTCGTTATTTCAAGGATGATTACGGACAAGACTGTGTAGAAGCAGATAATGAATCTCAATGAAATCTTGAACAAAACTAGTATACTTGGATGAGGAGGGTCGGGTGGGGGCCTAGAGTTGTTAGAAAATTTAAGACTAGTGATATTTTCCTTATGAGAAAGTCAAGATAGGTTTTTGGTTTTATCTCTCCATTTCTAATTTTTTTTTATCTATTTCATGGTCAGTTCAGGACATCAACAAACATGTTCAAAGATTATCTTAATTGAGTTGGAAAACAGCAAAGATCCGGAAAATTTTTAATTACAGTTTTGTTCTTCATTCATGTAAACAAGGACATCGAGCTATTATTATTATGATTTGTAGATGATTGATTAGATATGCATGTCCATCAGATAAAAATGGATGCATCGAGAAATTATCGATTATGTCGACGAGAAACGTTGGTTGAGGAAGTGAATAAAATACGTTTTAAAATTTTATGATCTAAAATCTAAATTGGAATTGTAAAGCATTTAATGTATCATGCAAGTTTAATAGAAAAGTTTCGACGTGTTGTGATGTTATGTGATGTGACTTTAATATACATGACATCAATACAAACGGAACTGGTGGCCACAAAACGTATGGCTTCTGTCGTCGTAATTTCACCAAGTAAAAGTTGGTTGACATAGTTTATGCATTATTACAGTTAGTTTAGTGTTGTAGTTTAGTCCCCCTTTCTTTCCTGTTATCTTTTCACCGTTTTTATATGGATATTGTAGAGAAAGGAAAGAAAGACGAAGAAAATGAAAGTTTTCCTTGTGAAATAAATGCTTATAAGTATTTATTTTGTGGAGTAAGGAAATACATATACATATTATAATGCTTTAGGCCTGTGGACCCATAAGGGAATGAAAAACGAAGAAAGTTTGTATGCATCAGCAGCAGTACAGGATATGATGTAGAATGGGAATGAAGAAAGTCAGGAAAACTGGGAATAGGGGACCCTTCATGTATTTCCCAAAGGGTAAGTAGTACTGTCCTAATATCCTTTTGCTTGTGCTGTGTGTGTGCTCCTTCACCAAAGGAGAAAAGAGCCATCGACTAACTATGAACGTCAGTGTATACTTTATAGAATATAACATAGAAACATGTGTAATAGTAGTTTTCTAAATATATGCTATTATATTGCTGCTTCCTTTCTTCCTCCTCCACCGCGTGACACTTCGCAAGAGGTGGTCCCACAAAGGCTGTCACAGCGACAAACCTTGATTAGTTTTAATCCCTTGAGAATCAGGTCTGGCGTGCTCTGGAAAAAAGATGCCCATCAATTCCCTACAGATTTTCTCAGCCCATTCCATCCATGACTTTCTCCTTTGCTGCTGCTACTTCTTCTGTGTCGTTCTTCTACTTTATGCATAGTTATAGCTCACTACCACCACCAGTACTGCCACCGAGAAAGTATTTCCAGGAGTTTTCCGTTCATCGTCCATTCGGTCCCTGAGGAATTTCCTAACTCACACATGAGTCAGAGAACTCCTTTCTTTCTTCCATCAAAATGGACTTTATATTTTTTGCTGGTGACGCCAATGCCAATGCTTTCACTACTCAAAAACTTTAAAGAAAAAACTGTAGTAAACTATGAACAAGTTCTTTTGATACGCAAAATATACTAAAGTAAATGTTCTTTCCATAAAAATATGTGTGTAAGGTAGTATAACAAGAAAAGAAAAATGTACACTACTTTTTTGACGTACAATGGGATTGACTCTTCCAAAAATGCACATTCACTCATCATCATAAAATGAAAAACTAAAAATTCACTAACAAACGGGACAAGTTTACAGGGAATGGTAAAAATACAAGTGTTCATTATACTCTTGTAAGTTATCTCCCCGAAAGGTTTTCTATCTTTTTACCTTGGAGTAATGTAGTAGTCTCTTTTGTGTGAGAAGACATCTCATCAAAAATTCGTGAGCCTTGGAGAATAAAAAAAGATCTGAAACTCTACCAGTGAGAAGCAGGTCATACCATACCATAGCAAAAGGAGAGAGATGAACAAGTAGAATGAGAAGGTAGAAAGATAGATCCCAGGAACGTATGACCGTTGGGATTTGAAGTAGAAGAACAAGAAGGGAATCTTCCCTTGTAACCTGTGAGTATAATATGGCTGGTGTGTTTGAGAGAGAGAGAGTGACTGAACACATGACCTCTTCTTCTACTACTTTCACTGGTATGGTGTAACTAAAGAGAGTCGAGTCTCATGTGCGAAATTGTAATCCTTGGGACATTTTAAAGAAATACTTGACATTCCATCACTCACTTTGTGATGGATAGCTCTACACTCTGTCTTCCCAGGGGGATAACAGCTGTTTTGCTACTGTAAAGAAGAACAAGAAAGCTGGAAGAGATGGAAGGAGGTTGTAGATTATTAAAACTCATCTACACTAACAAGAAAGCAAGAGAGAGAGAAACTGAGAGAGAGAGGAATGAAAATAAGAATATGCCATGCTTAAAATGTGTAGGAAGAAGCCAAAAACTAAAAAGAAAAAAATGAAGCGGTTCCATATTACCCATGGAAGAGATCTATCTGCTGACTGTGACTTTGTGAGAAAAGATATGCATTCCGAGAAAATGTCAGGGAAAGACAGGAGAGAATGGGGAGAATACAATGACGAATTTCATGAGAAAGCTGAAGTGGCAGGATTCATAGCATTTCCTTTACAAAATTACAAAAGGTATCTTATGATGCAACTTGTTACTCTCACTCTCTCACACAACTCACAGGGGTGTGGGTGTATGTGTTTGGTGAGATGGATGACTTTCAAAATTAACTGCGTTTCAGAAAAACCTTGTTACTGAGAGTATATTCTCTTTACTTTGTTTTGATCTGTAAAACAATGTAATTTGTTGGTTTTGTATGCATACTAAAATATAGCATTTATCACTTGTATTTTATTTACTCAATAGTGGTGTGTATAGTATGACGTACCAAAAATAAATTTGACGATTGGTTATTTACAATGTTTGCATGCATTTTAGTAAAATGTTTTTGTACATTACTCTGGGAATTGATCATTGGCAAAGAAGTCAAGTAGATAAAACTAACCCTAACCATAACACAGCAGCAACAACAGATGGATTTATCCAAGGCTATCTGGCTATGTCATAAAGTTACGTAAAAGTTGTTTACAAAAAGGCAGCGAACCTAAATGAAAGGCAGCTCTGCTCATGGTGGTTGGTAGTAGTGATGAACTTGATGCATGAAATTCCGGGGAAAGTATGGTAAGAAAATATGGCTTGTATGGTTTTATATGTACACTACGCACAATATATTTATCCGTAATAAGTAGCACACAAGTAGCTTGTGAGTTCTTGTTTCTCATCTTCTTCTTCTTCGTGAGGAGCATGAAAGGAGAACGATGATGATAACGTAGCAAAAAATATATGGTATATATTTTGTGGAGCATCAGTGAAACAGTAGTAAGGAGGGCAGGAAGGAAGGCCATACCAAGAAGAGTGAGTGCAAGAAAGAGAGAGAGAGAGAGCCGGGAAGAGGGAATCCTCATGGGACAAGTGGCATTAATCACATTGAGAAAATAGCACTGAGGAAAGAGCCTTGTGGGAGCGAAGTCGGCATGACAACAGCGGTCTGAAATCTAATAGCGAGCCCAAATTGCCCAGAATTATCATTTCAAGATTCAAAGAGAGAAAATACGGTCCACACGCCGAAATGGGTTTTAATTGCCAAGGGAATTCCACCTCAAGAAGAATACACGCCCAGTACCATCATACCACTACCATCACTGCTACTATACTGCTTCCATTATGTTGACTGTTCGACGCTTGGAAGCATACAAAGTGGTTGTATATGATGATGAAATGAACGTATTATACTACAATGTAGGCATTTTAACGTACTATTTATATGCCAATTTCTCCGTCTTACTTCTCCTTACATACTAAACAAGTAATATACATGTTGGATGATGACGATGATGAAGAAGATGACGCTGCCATTCAAAAGCCCTTGCCCTGTTCTTTACTTTTTCATAGTGAAATTGTAAGACATTAAATTCACAAGTTTACG
>JAQIWN010002314.1:0-16333 GCA_034699025.1 Entomobrya cf. arborea Gr-Col-00668 | reverse complement strand
TGCATTTGTATCACTCCTTGCATCCTTTTCATAACAATGTGGACATTGTCGGGTTAATCAAGAAAGAAACGATGACAACAGAAAATAGCAAAAATTCAAGGGTAATTCCGATTCCTACATCACAAATCACATTACACTACATGTACAACAACAGTCACATTCAAAAATGCAGCAGCACACCAGGCAGAGCGGCATTTCGCTGATTTACCATGCGCGATTTCCCGTGAGATCAAACGGATATTACGTCACTTCAAAAGTCAACATTTATTCCCAAACACTGTTTTTTTAGTTGAAAAACCGTGGGTTTTTAATACCGCGGTAATAAGTATTTCCTCTGTGACTTATCATAGTGCACGCAAAGCTAAGACATTTGTTTATTTCTCAGCAAAAATGCAAGATTACAGTTTACACAGTATAATGAGTGAAATGGTAATTGTACTGGAATTACACACCTTTACTACATGATAAATATTTATGCGCTTGCTGTCACAATGCATTTTCTTTAATTTATAGTGGCTGCATTTAGCATTACACTAGTAAGCATTGTTGTCTTAAAGTATGAAGTAAAAAACAAGACTCCCCACCAAGCCATTTAATTAATTCATTTATAAAGGAATGCTTGTTGCATTCTGTAGCAATAAGAAAAAAGTCTTAAATTTTGCATCACACTGAAAATCCTGGTTGGTTTTAATAACTTGAGGCACCAAGGCGCCTGTGGACATTCCTTTCATGCAAAGATTGGAAAGAAAGTCTCAAAGCCAGTCGCCTTAACGCAATTTGATAGTGCGTATCGCGTACCTGATCGAATAACGAGTAACGAACGCGTTGTGATTTTTTCTTGGAACTGCCTTTATAAGTCGACTCATTGTAAACTTTCAACATTTAGTAAAGTTGACAATTAATTTGACAAAAAGTCTAATTAATTTTATAAACTACGTACAATAGTACGTGGAACTAGTGAATGCAAAAATTTCTCAAGTGCATCGTCAATTGTAAAAATGCAATAATATCACATATGTGTGATATTAACTGTTGACTGTAATGCGAGGTGCACGAAATAAAGAATTTCTTTCTATTTATGTCAGAAACAACAACGCCTTATATTTTATTTCTTCCTCGAAGGAAATAAGAAGTACATCAAGTCAAAGCAACGAATGCCAACTCCTTTTCTGAAGAATCGACCGATAATGCCTTGTCATTTCCAAGTCACAGTGCATTTCTCTGTGACCACACTTCCTGACATTGCATTGACTGCTATTAAAGTTAGCTTAAAACACAAGCATTTAAATTCTCAACGTACATTCACCCAATGCTAAATAAAAATGAGTACGTGGTCTCCTAATACAATGTCTCATAAACTTTAATAAATAAAAGAGCCGTACCTAAAAAAATGTACCAATATTCCATTATTTTCTGGTCCACCCATTTAAAAAATTGTACTGCAATTTCATTTTATTACCTCTAAAGTTTATTTGCAGAATGTTTCCTGTAAGTTGTTGATGTCTATTGTACGTAAACAAGCACCTGTACCTGATTCAAAAATAAACGAAGTGAAGACGCGAAACACAAGAAACAAACATCCTGTGCATTATAATCATGATGAACACTCTCCCAGTATTATTTCTTGGTTCTGACATGTTCGCAGTTAAATGACAAAAAAACCGACGTGATGATGATGATGACACTGACAAGCCATAAAAAGCTGTAAAGATGGTTGTTGGGATGTTGGTGAATGCACTAACTGAAGTAATATGCTTATCTTAAGTTCGCCCGTGTAAACTTTTCAATTCACAGCAACAATGTAAAATAATATTGTTTATTAAGTGAATCATGAAAACAATTTATTACTTTCCTCTTGAAAGAGAGTGGAGTCAACGAGAGAATGAGTCAGTTCGTTGGACGGGTAGAATGGAAGGGAGATACGAACAACAATGCCTCATTAATATTATTATCCTCGTTCCAACAGCTCTCATGGCCATCATGGATACAGAAACCTCTGGTCGCAAGTTTGAAGTTATGACATGACTAGTAATAATCTGGTAAAGCACGACAGTTTCTTTTTAGTGACAACAACGAAACTATAGAAAAATATGTGTTCTTTTAGCTCTGTATATAGAAATGTGCTTTCTCAGTTTGCTTGTGGTGATATGTGATGTATTTGAAGTTTAAAGTAGTTTCGTTTATCTCATCTCATCACATTCATTTTCCGTTTCAAGTCGCTGTCATGTCATTTATTTTTTTAAACGTGAACAGTGGATTCACTGAACATGAGAATCATGCAGCAAAGTTAAATTGCAAATGCTTAGAAAGAAATACATATTATTAAACGATTCACTTTAAAACCGGTAATGCACTTGATTTTATAATATGTACTGCAATATATTATTAACAACGGGGAAGGTCACATCGTATCAACCTCGGGACGGGAAAGAGGCAAGGCATGGTTCAGCGCGTGGATAATTTATTGTCGCTAAGTAATAGCAGCAGAATTATATTTGCAAGTTAATTACAATCATCATTAGCATTCCATTACAATTATTAAAAGTGCAACAACTGTACTCGTTCAATTTATTACTCAAACATGACGGCACACAACAGCGTTTCTTACTTACTTTCAGAGGCACCTTGTTAGAAGGTGGTTCGTATGGTTACCAAAGATTAAAAGACAAGGTTGTAATTTCGAAAAGAAGTAACCGTTGCATTGGCGATAAAGGATTTATTCTTGGTTTTAAATGGCTATAAAAACAAGCATCACGACAAACTAATGCAATACGAACTTATTCTAGTCTAGAGAAACGAACTCTTTTCAGACGAATCGGAAGAATGTTTCTTTTTTCAGAAAATTTTCAAAAGATAGTAGAAACTACTGACGGTTAAGAAACCTACACTGACCAATATCAGATCACTTTTTAATTACTAATCGTAATTCAATTCCATTTCATACATCAAAATCGATCAACAGGTAATTGGACCTAAACTTGCATAAATTAACTTTCAAGCATACAAATGTCTTATTGTATTATATAACAGCATTAGGAACAACTCAAGAGAAAATAGTTATTCGACTAAAAACATTTACAACGAACTAATTGACAAGAACATTTTTCATGATTACCTTATCACAACTTGGCATTATATAAGTTACGACAGTTACTTGTTTACATTTTACACTTGTTTCTCACACAACAGATATTCAATAAATCTTTGACATGACATCAATGATGCATGTATATCTATATATCTGCAAATCTAAGAAATGATCACTCTTGGCATAGACTTGAGTTACTCTTCATAACTCCCCTGCAACGCCAAGAAAAGGAAACGGAAAGGGATGATAGTGAGATCTACATAGATAGCAACAACAAAAAGCTAAATATATTACGATTACGGTACGGTTTTAAAGTTTACAATTTTCAAGCTAATTAATTACACAAAGTTACAGCAGCAACGCCACAAAAAAAATGTATATGTAAAGGAAACGATTAACTTCGCTAAACTCACGAAAAAGGGATATATGCATGCGCAAAAAAATAAGAAGACGATGCGATAGTGCTAAACATATTTTGTGATAAGATTCGACAACGAAGATATTCTTTTACGACAAGTATTACAAAGCACTGCTGAAAATTATGTTAAAGACAGCGATGATAACAGAAAAGAGAAAATTTTTATAGTGTGTATTGAATTTATTTAGCGCTTCAAGAGCGTAATCTTTAAACTGCAGCAGGTATAAAATGTACTTAAAATACATTCTCATAAAATAAGTAAAAGTAGTGGCAGTGGCGTGTGTGTGACTGATGGATAATGACTGACAACTGTAAGCAGCAATTTCGATTTGAAAAAATATAAATATTTTTATAAAGATTGTGATTGTGATTATTTGCCGTACGTACAATAATCAGCTTTAAATTGCTTGTACCGCTGCTCCAACACGTTAGCACTAGTAAGTTTACTTTGCAGAAAGATATATCAAAGTTCACTTTATATAGTTGGAGTAGAGATCAAACAATGTGACGTGACTACGTCAATCTAGAATACATTTTGAAAAGTCCCTGTTGTATAATAATAATATCTTATCAAACAAAAACTGTATGTCCGTTTCATAATTATTTTAACTTTACATTTATCAACGTACATCCATAAAAAAAGTTTATAAGATCAGATCAAATAGATGGACTTGACTTGAAGGGATACGCCGACATATAAATACTGTGTGCGTAAACAGTTTGGGAAGACACACCTTATTTACATAAGAAATAATAGAATTGCACAATTTCCTCCATTGTAATAATCATAATCACACCATCATCATCGTCACTACAATTGTCGGCGACACATCTTACTGCACCAAAGGTAACCGAACAATATGTGCATAATATGTCTACTTATGAAAATCCTTAAAAGTTTCATTTGTTTTTTACGTTCATCTGATTTAAATCCTTACAATGTTGCCAGTGAGTCCGTTAAAACACAATGGTACTATATGCAAATTGGATTATGTATGTTTTATTCAAAGGCTGAAAGTTTTATTTCACCTTTTTTATTGTTTTCGAGACGCACAACAAAAATGTTGAATATGCCGAAAAATGTAATAAAAGGAAAGTTGCCACAGAATTGCCATTACTGACGCTATCATCATCATCTATTGTAAATCATTGACATAATTGTCATGAATCTTGAATAAAGTTTTTGCATCATCTTACATTCTTTGTTCGCAAAATGCAACATTCCGTAAGAAAATCGTAAAACAGGTAAAATGTTCGGATAGAAAAACCTGAAGTAAACGATGAGGATACATTATAGAAATGCTTTGACTACTTAATTCCGTATTTTCTAACATATCTAACAGTTAATAGTTTTCCGAATCGACAGAATACACCTTGACAAGCTGTTAAACTATTAGCATGAAAATAATTGTTAGTATTTTTTGAACGTATACATACATACATGTGCAATCCTTTCAGAAATTCAGACGGTTACAAAAATTGTTTATAATGCGTTTATTTATTTATTTAGGTATTTGCTTTTTGCACTTTACATTATTTGGACTGATTCGATCAATATCTTTATCACATCATCGTTACCACGCATAATTTCTTCATCTTCTTGTCTCATTTGGTTCGTTTGGTTTTCACCAAAAATGGAAATTCTATCCATTAGCGGCTTTACAATGTTGGAATGAGCGAAGCATTACAATTCGATACTTGTTTTGTATCCATGTGCCAAATTGTAAATTAAGCTATTGCAATATTGCTTCTTAAAAATTAGTTTGATTTTGTAACTGATAACAGGTACTTCCAAAAATAGGTCTAAACTGATTCGCATGTTCGTTCGTGAGGAGGAGGAATGCAACTTTGCAGAATTCTAAGAACGAAAATAAATATGGCGTGAGATTTTGTCGTTTTCTTGTAAAAATTGCAAGTGAAATTCGTTTTTTTTACCGCAAGGATGTTGCACGATAGTAAATAATGAATGAAGCAGGTAAGCAATTGAGTTGAGGTGGAGCTAGAATTAATGCATTATTATTAGTAGGTTTATAGCAAAATTTAAAGCCCATCTTTATGATGGAATTGACGAATGCACGCGAAAAAAGGAAGAATGGCGATTGCAACTTGCAAGTCACAATTTATTCCCATTATAAATTTTTGTGCACTGTAAACTGATGTATTCAAATTTTAACAAGTAAATACATCGCATAAAAAGTCTTTGTCAAATAAGCTACCTCGTGAAAATCCTACACGGAAGAATTTGAAACATTACTTTACATTGCACGCACACATGATGCATAAGGGCTTACATTACAATCAGCTTAATTTAAATTTTCCTTTCTTTAGCTTCTTTTTATGATTTTTTTGTGATTTCATCCATTCCAATAGCTCATTATTATTTACGTACCAAATAATGCAGAAAAAGGTTAGAAGGAAAATGATAATGATGAAATTAAAAAGGAAAGATAAAAAGTTAAAAACTTTCAACAGAAGAAACAAGGAAGCTTTAATGAGAAACTTTACTTTAGTTACACTATGATTGAAAATTTCTCATAGCGTATTTTTGTATTATGTCAAAAATATAGTTGTGTATGATATAAACTTTTTTGTCATACTCATTTACAAAGTAAAATGTTTTTTTTAATGGGCAATGGTAAAAAAGTCAGAGACGGGAATAAGAATTGATGCAAAAATTTATGACATTTTAAGATCATCTTGACTATCGCTTTCTGTATTTTTGCATTAAGAAGTCAGTAGAGATATTATGTATCACTATGTTTATATTTATTATCATACACTTATATTATACACTATTTAAATTACGATATATAATATTTAATGGGATTATGATTATACTCTAGAGAATACGTATGCATTTGCTTAGTAATCTATTACATCAATCGTAGTTGATAATGATGAAAAATGTCAGGATATTGCTTTGCAAGAAAATAGCAATATTAGAATTAGAACTTTTTCGTACATAATTGCAGAGAGATTAGTTTTTATTCGATTGCAGTAAAAAATGAAATATCTTTTAAATATTTTGGTCTCTAAATGACAAAATGACTTATAGTGTCATTAAGGTATCGAAAATAACTGATGACAGTTACTCTATTGATTAGTAAGACTAGAAAAAACTAATATCATTAACCCTGTTTTTATCAAGTTTAAGTTTTTTGACTATCGAATACTATGAATGGTTACTTTTATACCTTTACTTTTATACTTTTACTACCTTTTAATAAAATCAAATTTAACAGTGGGTGATTTCATTTACTCTAGTGCACATTTTCATGATTGGTTAAATCAAATATATCCAAAAAAAAATATTATAACATTCAAAATTCATTGAGCAGCAGAGCATGCTCCGGTTTCTTCTTACCTAATTCCTTTGTAACGACGCAAATTGGATTCACTCAAATGAGTAGGCGATTCCATTTTTTGATTCCGTCTTCCACATAGAAATCGTTGACTTATATTCTTTCATAGCACAAAAGGAACAAATAAACTGTAAGTAGCAAAAATTTGGTGCTATTATAGCTATACAGTCACGTTTTAAAGTTAAAATCCAAAATTCACAAACACTGTCAATGACCAAAGCTACAGTCAAACGAATAAACTTTCAAGAATCCAGTTCGGCTTTGAAACAAATATTCAAATATTCACTCAAATTGTCAATTCCGATGCAAATGCATGCAAAACAAAGAAAAGACACGTTGGCAGAAGGAAACCCAATCCTAATCTCTGATTTGGTTCATCACTTTAACAAAGCGCAACAGCAACACATCAAGTAATGTCGTTATAGTTATTATTATGATGATGAGAAATGCGGTCGACTAATGTGTTCTGCACTTCTGCTGATGAAAACCACAAATTTTGTTTGAAACCAGGAACAACAACAGTATTAACTTTCAACAAGTTTGCAGTTTTGATTTTCAACAGTAGAAAAAAATAATATTTCTCTTAGATTGAATTTCAATTCTTCAAGAAAAACCACTTGTGTACATGAGTTGTATGAATACACTTTACATATAACCTCTGCAGAAGAACACTAAAAACTGAAAAAAGAAACTTGTTGATGATGACGCTCTTTGTGATGGCATCCACCTGTCTTGTCTTCTCCCTGGAACTGCTTCGAGTGGAATACTACATGCAGTCAAGATATAACCTTACTTTAACTTATTTATTTTCCCGTGTATCCCCAGTAGAGTTTTAACATGAATGTATTTGACACAAGTATAGTAAAATGCTACAATATAAGTTCTTTTTTTTTCACTACTTGCTTATCATCATCGTCCTCCTCATCATCACCGTGGTCGTCCTAGGAAAAAATTGCGTGAGAACAATGGGAAAAGGGAGAAACCACACACACGGCACGAAGAAGAAACACGGCAAAGCAACAAAAATGTAGAGTGCGATGCTTAAATAATGTTATCTGTTATCACCACGCAATGTAATGCATGCAGGAAAGGTATTTTATTCTCAACTTCTTTTTTTAAATAAAGAGAAGCGAACTTTTGTAGGTTTGGTTGGATGGGATGAGGATGAAGATATGGGGATACGTAAGAAGCGGAGAACCGACGAAAGAAGAGTCAAGTGAAAAGTTGAACCGTCTCAGGCAACAAAGTCAAGTTATCATGATACATAATATACGTGTTCTCACTGTTTATTGAGGTTTTTCTAGTTTTTATTTTAAAAATGTACATGGAATGGTAAAGCAACAGGTTGGTTGAAAAATGAATTGATGGTTTTTTTTCTTTACACGAAACGAATATGGTAATAATAACAATAATATTCACATTACTTTGTAAGGGAAAAAGGATGAAGCTGCTGCGATGCGCTGCGAAAGTGGAAATGGAACTTTTGCTTTTTTGTATGTCTATATATTTCTCATTTAATTTTTGCTGGAACTAGACTGATGAATGGTAAAGGCATAAAAATGTTTTTTTTGTAACAAAATATCAAACAAAGCGATTGTAAAGGATTGCAATCGCAAATGAAAAAGGTTTTTTAGTTTTGTAGGGTAATAATTTTTAATGTCCAGAGGTTAACACACAACAAACACACCTATTTACTACGTTGGACAGCAGACCTTCACGGTCAATACGATTAAGAAAAATTCTTGAACGAAACTCGAATGAATGAAAAAAATGGATAAAATGTTTTTTTTCAAAAGGTTTTCATGAGCAAAATGCAAATGAGAAGCACAACCAAAAAACCAAACCACTCGACTCGGATTCTTATTTCGAGAAAGAATGGAACGAAAAGGTATGTTTCATCATTCGTCAACCAATGCAAATATTTTTTTTTTCACAATGATTCGTAGTGAGAGGAGAACAGTGTTGTAGAATGACAGTATACAAAACAACAATGAAAGAGCACACGGCTTTTTTGCTTGATTTCATGAGCTAGAATGCTGAATTTTGCTGGTTGCAAACTGGCTTTTTGTCCCTAGAGCATATCAGCTATCAGGAGGAGAGATGAGAAGAGGAAAAATGTACACACATTGTTTTTTTTATTAATGTGGTGTATAGCAATCAGGCAGGTAAGGAAAAAATCTCCACCACATCCATCCACAACGACAACAGCAAGCAACAAAAAAGATAATAATATGGCAAGACGTCGAAGGAAGAAGACGGCAGTAATAAGTAAAGTAGCAATAGGTCTTTTGCTCTTTCACATTCAGTGCATTTCATATGGATAGGTATAAAACACGCAGAAAATGCCTTTGAGAATAGATGTCGAATGTCCACACATCACACGGCACTACAACAAAACTAACTTATTCAACTAAGGTAGCACACAGAAAAACAAAATGCACTGTAATTCGTTTTGAAGAAAATGAATACAACGTGTAGTTCAAAATAATACAATGTATGTCTTTTAAGGCCTTTTCAGCTTTTGAGAAAGATGAACATGAACGTAATGGTAGTTTTTTTTTACTTTGCAAACCTTCAAACAAATCAGAGAAACAGGCACACGGGATATCTCGTCTAGAGGCAAAAGGCAAATGAGTCACTGGCTTTATCTCGACGAATGTAAGTGTATTAGAGACGGAGGAGACCACACCATGTCATCATTTCACCTTCAGTTCAGTTCAATTCAATTCAGCAAAAGAATGTTGAGAATGAAAAATGTTTGTTCACCTTTATAACTTGATTTTCTTTAGTAAACAGAACAGAACGTTTTTACTGTCAAATATGAAAAGTATCGAGAGAATTTTTTTTTAAATGTTCAACTGGCTGGATGCGTATATATTGCAAAACTTTTTAGAAGGTTGGGTAGCTTCATGTCTCTTCCTTCTCGTTGGCTGGTATGATGTGAATGAGAAAAGCAGTAAAGGCAGAAAACCCAGGCCTTATTTGACAAATATAAGAAATTTATTCTCCATAAAAAGTAGACAAATTGTTTGTTACAAAATACTTTAAACTTTATGCTCGCTTTTTTGGGCTTTTATTGTTTTACTGTTTTTTCTTCTTCTTATTTTCCAACAGCTCTCACACTACTTAAACTACGTATTACTTAATAGTCTTTACAAACCTATTTCTCAACAGAGTTGCAAAAAAGCAATATTTTTTACAATATGCGCCTTGCACAAACCTACCCTTCTCAATCTGGCTCGACCAGAACCGGACTATTCTATTTTTAAAATGAATACCTGAAAAATACACTTCCTCCGAATAAAAGGTAGAACAGGAAAACCACCCTTGCTGCCCTGTCTGCAAGTTATACTAATTCCTTTCTCTGGTCTGGAAATGATAATGACGATGACTGGGTACTACTCCCTCCCTTTACAAGGCATCCTGTCCTTTCTACTTTTTTTCAAGCATGACTACTATTACTCCACAAAAGATTATTACGCAGCATCAAGGTTTTTGAATAAAAAATATGTATTTTATAAGCCGCATTTTACATAAAAAGGTTTTATAATGAGAAAAAATATACAAGGTACGCTCAGTGAGTAATTCTAACTGGATAAGCTATGCAACAGTAATATATGTAGTACCCGACAATTCCAGACAATATTATTACACACATTTTTTTTACGCATTCTGTTTACCAAGCTTTCTGCTGCTGCTTCTTACAATGTGCATTATTCTCACAAGGTAAGAGTGTGATAATGATTATCATGACGCAATGTAATGTAATGCATGGATGGGTGGATATGACGGAGGCAGATGCAGTGAAGATGTGAAGTTGTGGAGAAACTGACAGAGTTGCAACTGCAACAATGTATAATGCTTAAAGTGAAATGGATAAATTAGTTGCTTGCTGGTATGTTGTATGATTGTGAGTGAGTACTTTTCTACCTTTGAATTGGTTGCCTTCTTGAGGCTTAATGGGTAGAAACCGTGAAGAGTGGGGATCTGAATAGTTTGAGTGGAGTTTTGTGCACTGAAACACTTACAGTTTAGCATCACATCACAACAATGTTGCAACAATACAAGAAAACGTGTATTGAATCTGGCTTGACTGGATATATTCGATTCAATGTGAAGATGCAAACGCAACAAAATGTGGACTGGACATTGATGAGAGTGAGAGTATGGGATACTAAGAGGAGGTATCAAAAAAAGGAAATATGAAAGGAAGGGGGAGTACGATGCAATACATATCGTCATCATCATCGTTTTTTTGTTGGATGTTGGGTCGTACCACTGTAATCCTTCACCAACCCTACTTATTACTACATGAATATTATTGTTTGGTCTTTAAGTATTTTATTGTTGTTGCAGTAGCAATCAACTCTCCTATCTTTTTTTACTACCTTCACTCTCGAACTACCGACAACGACGGACCAGAGACCAGAACGGATGTATATATGTATTTTTGTGTTTATAAATGTTATGATATCAAACAAACCTTACAAAATCCCTAACTCTGGGCTGGTTTTCTTTTGAGGGTTTTTGAATCTAAGGATAAGGGAAAAGTGAACAAGCTGTCTGAAATGCAATGTGGTTTTCATTGTTATCTAAGGCAACTTTGTTGAGACATAGGTTTAACTTTGATCAGAATACATTCATGTAACTACGACGTTGTTCTGTGTTCGTGGAACTTTTAAAAGTCGTGGTAACTGGCCAGACCAGTTTAACATTGTAAAAAATACAGATTTTTTTTCTTCTAAAAATGGCCTCAACAAAATATTAACCGGATAATGCTTTGTGTGACTCAACTTTCATTTCATAACACGCAATACGAATTTTTTGGCGATATCAAATACCATTGAAATTGAAATTAGGAAGATTGTAGATGATGAGATTCTTTAGGGCAGTCTTTTGGTTCATGCGTACTATTAGCACTATTACATGCAGATGCCTTTCCAGTTCAAGTTTCTTAACTGTAAAATATAAAACAAGAGAATAGTTTTTTTTTAAATTAGGAGTGCTGAACATCAATTCGTACAATCTAAAAAACTTTTATGTTATGTGAAACCATTAAATGCAAACTTAAACAAAGTTTAAAAACAATGACAATAAACACAATTCTATTATGTATTAGGGACTCACTTTTCTCTTCCAATATCGCATTTTCTTGTACCAAACAGGATATAATATATTTTTGACATGCATTATGTCTTTCTGCAAGAGGTATAATGTTTAACACGTGGTTAAGTAGTTTTTTAGAGGATTTCTGTTCAATGAATAGAAAAAAACATTAAATACTTTTGAATATGATTTCTGGCATTAAAACTCTTTAGTTCATTGAAATATTTGGCTAAATCCTTACATATTCTGGTTCTGTTGTTCCTACTGCAGCACGCAAATTTGCAAATCCTTCTGCTAGTTTTTCTCTTCTTATTCCTTGCATGCTTGCTTTCTGTCTGTTGTAATCAAGTTGAGCAGATTCAGTTGTCTGGAAAAGCAATTGGTAGTCGATACATAAATACATATGTTTCATCAAAAATTAGTTTTTAATCCAATTAAGCATTGATTTTTTGAATAAACCTAAAATATTTATTTTTCAACTTTGACAGTAAAGGACAAAAAAATCATTTTTAGCTTTACTTCAACTTACAAATCTCCTCTTCCAAGAAGAGCGTCGATTCTTCGCAGGGACCCGATTGTCAGAGGCTTCTTTAGGTTCGCCTTCTTTTTCTTCGTCCTATTATATAGAAGTTTTTATGCAAAAGATTCAAATTTAATGCAATGACAATGTTCATGTAATGTCAAAAAATAACTGCCACTTGAACTTACTGAGCTAACATCGTCCTTTGGCTTAGAGCTAAATAAACTACAGTTATTAGCCTCCGCAACAGTGTCAAAATAACTGGATGATACCACTGTATCCAATGTCATTAACTCCTGCTCCTCCACCTCGATGTACTCCACCTCTACCATCTCATCTACAGGAATAGTACCCAGATGAACACTATCAATGTCTGTGGGAACCTCCATAATCACCTCCACATTTGGCTAAAACTAATATCACTGACACTTAAAAATCTTCACTGAGTGACATTGATTGATCAAGTATGAATTATCACATCAGCATTCTGCAACACAAAAGTAAAGTTTCTTGAAAATCTAAACAAAAGATTATTGAGCACAGAATTTGAATGCTGTCATTGTTAATAAAAATTATAAGCTTCATAGTATAAAGTAGGTCACTGCCACTTGTCCGCTTATTTTTAATCTGTGCAGCTAACTATTCTTGACTAAATATATACCACTTGCTTGTAATACAAGATATGAAAAAGATGCATGGTGCCCGTGTCCATTCGTTCTTTCGTTTTTACTGAACTGTAAAAATGAACATTTTTTGGTGTTAATGTAGGCAACCTTCCTGCAAAAAAATTAACATCCCTCCTAAAGATTCAAATAGACTAATTACAAAGCTCGAAAATACAACACATGAGTCATTCGCTTCTAGTTTTTTTTATTGCTTTAACTTTCATGGAAATGTGACATAGCTTCTTATCTAAAAAAAGATATTCCAGAGAAAATCACAAACGAATATTTAATTTTGATCCTGGCAAAGTGGAAGGAACGAAGTCGAAATCTTGGGACAAATATAGTATGGGCAAATATACAAGAAATTAGCTTTAATGTAGATTGTTTTGCATTGATTTTATTTCCTCACTCAAAAGCCATTCACTTCGCGTGCTCCTTAGAACATTAAGCAATCATCAAGATTGGACCCCCGAACCAATCCCAGAAGCAGAAACAAGCTTGTTAGTCATTCACGATTTGCAAAATACTTTTTTAAAAGAAGTCGCAATTTTTATGTAATGTTTATCAATGTATTGTACCGAGACACAAGAAATGAAACGTTTTTCTTCGTTGCACTTATTTGTGATCTCATTTTTTCATGGTACATGATTATTTTTTGCTCCTTGATAAATAATTACTACGGAAACGCATGCAGCTGTACAGATTTAATCTTTTCAGTTTAAAAACAAAACTCAAAATAATATGAAGTTGAAGCTGTGATAGTAATGATGATGACGCATAATACGTATTACTCACTAAAAAATGAACAAACAAAACGAATATTAGTCAGAGAGGGCAATTTTGTGCGTTCTCAAGTCCGTCTCGGTGCATTACGTAAAATGCGTACGGGGGAGTTTGCTTTTTTACCATCGAAAAGTCTGCGTCCTTTTACCTTCTTTGTACCTTCCGTCATCATCATCACGACGACCATGATGAACGACGGTAAATTATAATGTACTCTCTTGCCCAGGGGGCGATTTCCAGATTCATACAACATTTTTTTATCAAGTTTTTCCTTTTTCAGGAATACAGTATTATGTATTATTCTGATATTTAGTTCTTGTCTTGCCCAAGCACTGCAGTGGCAAACCAAGAATGTAGAAATTTTCTGAAATCAGAACAAAGCCGCACCAAAACCCTTTTTTTAAACTTTATGCATATGAATTTAATAACAAAACTATGTTCAGGGCATACGAAACTTGAGAGGTTTTTGACGACGATGGTGTATCGCTCTCATTCTCTTTCTACCTGTATTATATAGCGAGCAAAAGAATAAAAATTATCCACTTCATAATATGGCACCTGGAGGCATTTAAAAAGAGAAGGATAAGGATACCCTTTACATTTCCTTGTCTGTCTGTCTGAACTGGAATGCTCACAACAACATAATAATTTTGTAATCATGGATGTAATTATAATCCTGGTTTTTTAATCTCATCATTACAACTGTGTTTGCCGTATACCCGAACTACTGTATCATGTATCACCATATATTATCAGTATACAAAGCAAACGCCTATCGAAAGGAAAGGATGAAAGGAAGGGACTGGGAAATAATCTTGATTACATCACCACAACAATGTAAAAAGTTTATGTAGGCTTAACTGGCCTAAAAACGAGGCATACATTTTACTTTTTTGATGGGGAAATTTTGAGATGGGTAAAATCATCATGAGGGTATTTTTACTCTTTCTTCCGAAAAGGAAAAATGAGCAGCAGCAGTATGCATAAAAAAGATCAAAGAAGAAATGAAATCATTCGTGTGAATCATTAAAAAGGATATTTCATAACACATCATCAGATCAAGTTCATTCAATGTAATGTATTCATGTACGCCTCAACACCTTTTATACTTCTACATGATTACCTCAGTCATGGTAAAAAGGAATCCTATGGCATTACCTGAATCATGTATAAACTGAAACAAAAGCAACGGCTCAATTTTATTTTTGAATTAAATCTTTTCTGAATAAAAAAATAAAGTAGATAATTAAGTATAGATAATTTGTGAGAAACTAAATTTTAAATTACGTTTTGTGACTATGCAATGCATTGTTTATGGGTTGTATATCATGTTGCCATAACCACGTAGTCGAATCCTTTTGACTCTTGAAATATATGAATTGCAGTATAAAAATTACACAGATTTTCATAATGAAACTAAATACAGTTGAATACAATCAAGAAATAATGCCACGTTGCTCTTATCGTTAATTTTATTTAATTACATAACGAATATTTCAACCGTGTCACATGTCATGACAAAAGATAGCTAGTGCCGTTAACAATCGGTCAAAACTGGACTAAATGTAATGAATACATTGAGGAGGTAGTGAACTTTGAAATATTAAAACGAAGTTTGAATGTATTTGAATAATAACAAGCATAGGCGGCAAGTATTTTCTAGTTTATCGTTACAATAGTCTATTAACCTGTATAGTTTAAGCTTAATATAACTTTGTACATTTTATGAAATTCTTCTTCAAAATATCATAAGCGCATTTGTTTTAGCATAAGCATCTATTTTTAGTTTCAGAAAAAATTGTCTACAGTACAACAATGTTGACGTAAAGGAAACAGTAAGTAATAAGTTAAACTTCGTATAATTTTATTAAACAATAAGTTGGGCTTTGTCTTTAGACTTCTTGGAAGTATTTTTATCTTCTTCCAAACAAATAAATATTGCGAGCTTTGCAATTCTAGAATTTTCAGAATAGCATAATTTTCAGTAGGATAGTCAGGAATCGTACCAGGTCCAACCAAACATTGCAAAATATATGTATTGAAACATACGTCTCGCAGTACCCCGATCATTGAAGAAGAGAATACATCATTGGTTGAAGCGTGAACGGTGCCTATCCTGGTAGAGACGTTTGCCCAGCAGCAGCATACACGTAAACAAATGTGTGTGCTGTGCTAAAACTGCAGAATTCCGCTGCACACTCGCTATTTCGGCTATATTTTTAGCGAAATGGTGGACTAGTGACCAGGGAGGCTTGAAATTGGTTGTTTTGTGAAAAGATTGTAACTTTCCTATTAAAATTATCTTGTGCCTATATAGTAATATATTATTGAAGAAAGCTTGACAATAACTTTTAAAAAAGGCCCAAACATTACATGGAAATGGGTAGGGCA
>JAQIWN010002313.1:0-16334 GCA_034699025.1 Entomobrya cf. arborea Gr-Col-00668 | reverse complement strand
CCAATTATTTATAACTTGTGTCTTGTGTCAAGTCGCAACTCAACCCCACCCGTTATAAAAACCCACCCCCATACATCCAATCCAAGAGCCAATTTGACAAAAACAAGCAAGAAAATCAGCCCAATGGTGTTTGGTATCACGCAACAAAACAGTGCACTTCCACAAAACACCTACTCCACTAACTAATCTATTTTTTCCCCTTTCGCTTTGAAGCAGCTGTGTTCTGCTATATCTCCCCTGTATTTTTCCCATCAATTCAACTCTTTTTTTTTGCAACAACAAATTTTTTTAATCTTCAAGATAAACAGGGAGTTTGTTCAGGGCTAATAAACTCGCTGAAAAATAATATTATTTGTGTAAAGTTTGTTCTAGAATTTTAGTTAAATTATTTAAGTTGGACGTGACATGATGTTTTGAAAACTGGGTCGTCAGGTAAAGTTTTTGTGCAGTTTTTTTTTCTGTGGAGTAATTTTTAAATGTTGATAAAATTGTTGATGTTAAAGTTATTTTTTTTTTTTGGAAAATGTAGAATAACCGTGAAATTAATCTACCCAGACTACCCAAGATGGGATTCCACGACCACCTCTACGCGTCAAATTATTATAATGAGGAGGAGCTCCTCACGTCTGATGACTATCCACCTGCACTGGTCAACATCTGTGCGAGGTACTGTGTGAACCATCTGTCCAAGACTTTGATACAAAAGATCCCACTGCCAAGTAACGAGGTTATCGAACCACAAATCTCAGAACCCCGACCCCAAGTAACCCCACAACAACCTCAGCAAGTACCCCAGGTTGTTCCAGCGGTAGAGGCCCCACCTTCAGTGTCAAGCGGTCTCCCTCAGAAGAACTATAGACTTCGTCCTGGAGTCCGTCTACCTTCCGAACTCAGCGAAAAGATCTTTGCGTATTTAGACAGGCACACAACAGCTGCCGAGTTGCTGAGAGGGGGAGATACGAGTAGTAGTAGTTCTAGTTCGAGTTCTAGTAGTAGTGGGGGTAGTAGTTCGAGTGAGGATGAGGGGGAGGAGGAGAGGGGGTTGGATGATGATCAGCAGAGGGTAGCGAATGGGGATGGGAATGTGGATGTGTTGAGGAGGAGGAGGCGGCGGAGAAGGAGGAGGATGCGGAGGAGGGGGATGGTGATGGTTAATGAGCAGCATGTGAGGGTGAGGAGGAGTGGGGGAGGGGGTGGGAGGAGGAAGAAAAGGATGTTGTGGAATGGGGGGATTGTTGGGGATAGTGATACTGAGAGTAACGTGCCAAGGGATGGGATTGATCAGCAGGAGGTTACAGAGTTTGAGGTTGTTGGGTTTGACGAAATTGTGGATCCGCTTTTTTGGGTGAGTCGAGATAGTCGAATGAGCTTGATTTTAAATTGTAGTGTATAATTTATTGTTGTGTTTTTTCGTACAGGACCCATCATCCCTACCGCTAACATGCGTAAACCTCCGAACATCGACTGCAGTAAATGACAAGATCCTGATCACGTTAATGAAACATTACCCCCGAGAACTTGACATCCACGAATGCCCAAAACTAACTTCAACGACCCTCCAAACGATAAACGACCACTCCCGCAACCTAATATCGCTAGTGATCGGAACATCTACTCAGATCCTCCCCACGATATTTCTTTCGCCGACAGTTGAAGAAGGGTTCTTGTACTGCCCTAAACTCATGAAGCTTGTGATCTGGAACTTGGCTACGAACGTGAGCGTTTACTGGGGCCACTTGACAGCTTGTTTCACAAACACACTCACGAGTTTAGACTTGAGTGGGTGTGGGGAGTTTCAGGATTTTGAGTTTTTGAGGAAATGTGGGAGGTTGAGGAGTCTTGTGCTGTATAACGTGTTGATTAGTGGGAGGGTTAAAGGAGATAGGAGAGCGTTGGAGGAGAGACGGGAAGGGGATGAGGATGAGGAGATGGTGGAGGAGGTTGATGTGAGTGGGGAGGAGGATAGGTATGTTGTGTTTTTGAGGGATGAGGAGGATCAAGGTGGGAATGCTGGTGTGCAGGCGGTGCAGAGGGAAGAAGGGGAGGTGGAGATGGGGGAGAGGGAGGAAGGGGCGGAGGAGGATATTGTTAATCAGGTTTTGCATGTGAGGAAGAGGCTCGAGGCGCTTGTGAATAAGCTCATCAGTCCGATTTGTCAGTTGAAGGAGTTGAGGTGAGTACAAAGTTACTTGTGTCAAATTTATCCAAGTAATTGTATGTGTTTAACTTGTCAACTCTCCATTTCCCACACAGATTCCTCGACATCTCAACCTCATCAGACCCATCTACCCAGGGCACACTCCACCCCCACACAAACTCGAACCTAATAGGCTCCGATCCAACTCTTCCATGGTCCACATACCCAAACCCGAACCAAATCCTATCAACGCTAATCCAAAACCTACCGAATTTAACCCACCTGGACATTTCAGGAACGAATCTAGCAGGTCGGGGTGTTGCAGTGCTAATGAACCAACAACCCCGTGACCCTGTTGTGGATGATCGAGGGACAAAGCTGTGCGACATACCTGGGTTGAACTCAAGAGTTGATAATCCGCTGGATTTTCTCGGGTTGTATGGGACTGCACATGATGCTTCGCATAGGCATTGCATTCCGGCGAAGAAGATTAGTGGGGATAAGGATGAGGGGCAGATACTTGTCGCTTGTGAGGCTTATCTTCATAGGCATGAGGTGCTTGAGAAGGTGCTTAACGATCTTTTTCATCTGTTTAGGAGTGAGCGGGGTGAGTTTTATCTTTTAAACATCTTATTTTCATACTCTGTTGTGTTGAAATTTAACTGACATGTCATGTCTTGTAGGTACGCATATAACCCAGTCCCTCCGCCTGATCCTCCGCGCAATGAACCTCCACCCATCCGAGAAGCATGTGCAGATAAGCGGGTCAGCTAGTTTATTTTACATTGTAAAGAACGAGCAGCACAGTCAGGCTGGAGGTAGTGGAGGAGACGAGGTGATCAACCCACCCATGAAACGAATGATACTGAGCACGATAGTGAATGCAATGGCTATTCATAAAGTGGACTCGACGATGGCGAGGAATGGCTGCTTGACTATTTGTCATTTTAAGA
This sequence comes from Entomobrya cf. arborea Gr-Col-00668, assembly GCA_034699025.1. Taxonomy (NCBI): domain Eukaryota; kingdom Metazoa; phylum Arthropoda; class Collembola; order Entomobryomorpha; family Entomobryidae; genus Entomobrya; species Entomobrya cf. arborea Gr-Col-00668. The sequence goes on along the minus strand of JAQIWN010002313.1, from coordinate 13,244 downwards.
TTCCTCAGGATGTTGTGAGTTGCGTTTGCTAATTTCAGTGTTTCAATTGTGTGAGCTGTTAATCAACATGATATGTTTTTTTAGATGTTCATCTACGCCAAACTGGTCAAGATCCTGCTAAAGATACTAGGCCAGAGTATAGGACCTCATCAGAGACACGAGAGTTTTGTGGAGCGTATCGCTATTTACCTGCTGAATTCTCTTGCTTGTCAGGTGGAAGGGTGGCACAAACGGCTTGTTGGGGATTTAGGGGCGATGAAGGTGAGTGTGGTGGTGTCATGAATTTATGAATAATTTGTAGTACATAAACTAATTACCCAACTCTACCTCCACAGCGCATGCTCCAACTAATCCGCGACCGCCTCACCCGTCTCGAATGCGACGACGTAATGGAGATAGCCTGGTCAACAATGTGGAACGTCACCGACGAAACCCCCGAAAACTGCGAGAAATTCCTAAAGAATGAAGGAATGGTGCTGTTTCTCAAATGTCTCCAGACGTTCCCTAACAAACCAGAGCTCCTCCGCAACATGATGGGACTATTAGGCAACGTCGCAGAAGTGGGCGGACTACGTAAGCAACTCATGACGTCAGAGTTTATATCGGTGTTCTGTGAGCTGTTGGACTCGACTCAGGATAATATTGAGGTGTCGTATAATGCGGCGGGGGTGCTTGCTCATATACTGAGTGATGGGGAGGAGGCGTGGGGGATTGCGAGTCCGAGTAGGGCTGTTATATGTGAGAGTATGGTGCGTAATGTTAATAGGTGGAATATTAACTCGACGAGGAATATTAATTATAGGTGAGTGAGGTGGGTTTTGGTAATTGATTTGGGTGTTTTGTGGATGATTAACTCATGATATTTTGTACGCAGGTCATTTGAACCTATCCTCCGGTTACTGAGGATCAATCACACGAGGGAGTGCCAGTTGTGGGCGTCGTGGGCTTTAGCTAACCTCACGAGGGTGTACCGTAAGTTGCGTATTATTTAACCAAACTTAAACTAATATTGTAACCCTGCATTTAATGCCCATGTTTATTTACAGCCGAAAAGTACGTCCCCCTCGTGGAAAAGGAACACGGCCTGTCCCCCCTCCGCGACCTAATCTCGGAACCTTTAACCCCACCCTCAACCCCCTCGACGATAATCCAAGAAGACGTGAAAAAGTACGCCCGCATCACCCTCCGTAACGTGGACGAGTTCAACAAATCAGGCCAGATAGACATGAACAGTTTCATGGACGGTTGATTGTTTAAATAACGTTTTCTTTAACAATTTAGCTTTATATACGCGTGTTACTTGTAATCGTTTTTAATTTCGAGAGAAAGTCGTTAAGATTAATAAATACATAAGAATTTAAAGTGATGTCATTGCTGGGGGTCTAGCGTATGCTTTTGGGATGAACCCGTACTTTCGTTGCTTTGGGGCGTACGCCCAGAGCCAGCCTTCGACTGTTTGGTGGAGGAGGTCGGCGTACACCCAGTCTCCGCGGCGGAGGGATAGGTCGTCTGTTGCTTGTGCCTGTTTGGAATTTTTACGTGATTAGGTGGTGCATTGAAAAGTATTCTGAATTCGTAGTTTAACTACCTTGTAATCATAAAGCATGACAAGCTCAGTCCCGTACTGCTGCTGTGGAGGTGAATGTTGCACCGATCCACTAAACTCTGTTCCTTGAGCTTGTGTGTTTGGACTCGTCGTGCTACTGCTCGGGATCGAGTTCCCTGGATGGGGGGATGTGGGAGGGTGCTGCAAAGTTAAATTATGCAATTATTACATGAAGTCATTAGTTTAATACGCTGCATTTTTTTTTGCTCAAATTTTACCTGCGCATCAGAGTACTCATGCTGCTCATCAATCTGCTGATAAGTGTTTTGCCCCGCACAGTCCTGACCCTGCTGTTGAGCAATCGGGTACACGAAAGCAGATGGCACGAACCCTTCCTGTCCATCAGACCTCACCACGTAGAACCACTCGGGGTCATCTTTGTTCAATACCGTTAGGATCTCACCACGCTCCACGTTCACGTCGTTCTCGTCCCGGGCTGTGAACTTGTACAACGCAATGTAGCGGGTTGGGCTTGGGTCCTGTTCATTTTTGAAAAATTGATATTAGTCTATTATAATTTCAGGAAAGCTGGTCGAACACACAATTCCAATCATACTCACCTTATAAAACGGCACACTCCCAACATCCCCTTTCCCACCCTTCCCTCTCCCCGTCTGCCCCCCACTGCCAACACTCCCCCCATGCACACCACCACCCGACCCCAACGCCATATCCGCAATAGTACTCCCATACGCAGCACAATAACTAAACGGTATAAACCCTTCCCTCCCCCCACCCCCCTCATTATCGCAAACCACCCCATTTGGCAACTGTTCGAGAATAACATACACCCAGTCGTTTTCCCTATACAGTATCGACACGACAGAGCCCCTCTTCACCTCCAACTCGTCATCCACACAGGGTGTAAAGTCGTGGAGGACCACCACACGGGCTTCAGGGTTGATTCCTGTGAAACAAATATGTTTGATTAAAAATTCTGACAAAAAATTACCACAAAATTAATTGTACTTCCACTAACCAGCCTCTTTTTCCAACCCAACCCTCACAAGCGTCTCTATACTCGAGCTCCCAGTGATCCTCCCAGGCCCAGATCCTTCCTCCTGATGCGCACCACCACCCCTATCCCCCCTCCCAGCATCCGCATTACTACCCCCAATCCGTTCATTGCCCCGTTCACTGTGATCCCCAATGATACTGTTAACTGTAGACAGGAACGAGCGTTTCTTCACAGGATCTGACGGATGCTTTTTCTTCCGTGACCCGTTACTATTCGTCCGGATGCGGACAGGGCAGAGGAACGCCATGGCTTGTTAAATTTATATCACTTTTTTAATTTTCACAAATATGTTTAAAATTTATCTCATAAAAATATTCTAAAATTCAGTTCACAGTCCACACATACACTTGTATTCACCTAAACGAGAAACCAGAATCACACAGGTGTGTAGAAAGAACCCGACACTGTACGCTTGTCTTGAAACCTTGCATTGCTTGAGGGTCTCGTGTTTGGTACAACATTGACAGGGTGAAGAAAAATCAGAAAAGGAATTTCTCTTGCAAGAAAGGGGTGGATTTTTTTATGCATTGTCAGGTATCTGATTTTGTGGTGAGCCTACGGTTTAACGTAGGAAGGACGTGTTCGTTTTTTTTTGTTCCTTTTGTAAACTGGTTTAAGTACGTTATAATTTGTACAAAAACAACAAGCTACCTGGTTTTTTTTTGGGATGCAACGTATGAATGGGTGCATCTTTTTTTATGGGGTGAAGGGGTAACGTTTTAATTGGTTTGGTTTTGTGATCATTGGGTTTTATGATTTTACATGGGGTTGATTAAATTTGTGTGATGAATTGATTGTTTGGCGAATTGACAGAGATGTTCGAGTCTCGTGATGCCCCAGGTTTTGAGGTTGGTTAAGAACGTTTATTCTGATGATATAAAATGATGCTCTAGCGCCGTGTATGGATTCGATGCATCAACCTTTACCGGAAACAAATCTGAATTTTAAAATTCATGAGGGGAATAGACATGGTGGACTACAATACTACCCAAATTTTATTGTTGGAGATCACTATAAGTGAGGATATGTGCCGTGAAGCATAACACGGCGTGATATCTCTGATCACTTGCAAATTTCCTTTCAGTTTTGCAGCCCTAAGGCTCGCCTCCGAAGACGAGAGAATTAAGAACACCACGCAGGGCAGCTCTTAACTTTGATTTCCCCATGCAGTGCGCTTCCAAGTGTTAATACAGAAACTTCAATATCTTTATCGATATAAATGTAAAACCTAAAAATGGCATGTCACTTTACGAGTTAATAAATCAACTTTAGTATAAATTGCATACAAAAACTCTCTTTTTTAAGCTTTAAATAAAGTAATCAAACTAATTTTGTATTTAAAATTTTTTGTTGTGAATAAGTTACAAGCTCTGAAATCACTTGATGGATTGATTGCAACCATATTTATGCATATTTCTGCAAATGAATGAACAAAATATTCTTCTACACTACCTGGGTACGGAGTTAGTTGGTCGTTAAGTTTCTTTTTTTAACATTGGAAGTTGCCAGTTGCCCCTTTGTCAACGAAGTTGAGAGAAATTGAAATTGATTTGGCTCTACTCTACTTCAAACACCTTTACGGGAGCCTCCGCCCGACACATGATTTTATTAAATGATATTCCAGGAATAAAATCTGTCAATTCTTCGTAAGTTAAACGGTGAATGCTACTGAGAAAAATGAAGGTTCATATAAATTTTTTGTCAAGCTGAAACAGACGTTTACATGATCTGCGAAAATTCGACAGATATGCAATTTCGACAAGTAAACCAAATTCGCCAAATGGTGTCTCAACAAGAGTTTTATTTTCGACAAGAGGTAAACACTCCAAATGTCCCTTTTGACATATTATCAGCTCCCGTTGTAACGACTTCAAAATATATAATAAAAATATACTAGTGTATATATATATAATATATTCGAACCAACCCCCTCCCCCCCTAGAGATTAAGTTATTTATCCAATTAAAATTTGTTTTAGTAATAAATAAGTAATCAAATGAGATGTAGTAAGTTGTTTTTCAGTTTATTTATAGTTCAACTCGTAACATATCAATGTCTTATGAGCCGTGAGCATCACTTTATCTTGATTTTATTAGACCAATGCCTTGCTAATTTCTTTTTCGTTTATGTCTAAACATGCTCCCAACTCAATTTCCTTTATGCGTTTCAATAAATACAAACCACCACACCATATCTGAACGCAACAATCAAATTTATTTTTAAAAAAAAGTGCACATTCGAATAAATTAAACCAAACACATCAAAAAACCTCCCCCTCAATATACGTTTAAAACACGAGATCAATAAAACTTGTTCACTACCCAATAACTATCCTTCAAATCACAATCTTCTTCACCCCAGCCCCCTGCTGCTGCTGCTGTGTATTACTAGCGTTATTGTTATTGTTAAGTGCCCTGGATCCTCCGACACCCACTTTACCAATTGACGATATAGAGTCTCCTATCGAGTTATAATACTGGTTTACGTGAGAATTTGCAGGTGTGGATGTAGCGTGGTGGAGGTGGGTAGAGTTGTTTGGGGTGAGGAGGATTGGAGGTGTAGGGATTGAGGAGGGGAGGGATGGTTGTTGGGGTTGGGGTGGGTAGTCTGTGTTCGTCATCTGTGAAAGAAATTAGGACAATATTACAATTTACATCTATTCAGCCATGAAAAAATTAATTAGTTCATTGTAATTCAACTCACCCACGAGATAACCTGAGCAGCAGCACTAAACTCACTAGAACAAGCGAGATTGAGCAACACCCCATCCGACCAGAAAGCGTTACTACTCCCGTTCCTCCTCACAAGGTTGACATATAGGAGGAACCTCCAAAAATCCTTATCCACGATACTCTTCACCACCATGTCTTGGGTAACATGGGAAGGCTCTCGTGGGAGGAACTCGAGGTTCTCGTACTTTCTCCTGATGTAACTAGACCGCTCGTCCTGAGTACACGTTCCGTTTGGCTTTGTGTTGGGTGGGAGGTTCGCCTCGTAAATCCTGTTCGCTTGGCTGTTTGACTCGATTGACTTGAGGGGGGAAATCACGTGGTTGCTGTTTGGGGAATAAAACGGTTATTACACTCATGACACGTTATAATATATTCACTAAAATTAAGAATGAAAATAGTACTCACCTCATCTCATCCAACTCCAAACTCCTAACCTTACTAACATGCACACCAAGATTCCTATGAACCCCGGAGCAAGCAATACAAACAACAACACAAAGGTTCAAACTGCCCCAGTACCCACCCCCTTTGCTCAGCACAGCAGTACAATCCGCACAAACGTTATTCGCCCGTTTCACAACCCCAACCTCCTCCTCACTGACCCCCTCATCCCTCCTCGAACTCACCCGATCACTAACATTAGCCTGTAAACTCTTGACAATCTGCTCCTCAATCAACTCGACCCACTCGTCCCGCTCACTCTTTGACGTTGTCTCGAAATCCCACTGCTTTGAAATCGACACCAACTGAAACCCATAAGCCTCCTCAGGTGGCACATTGAACGTTTGCTTCTTCAAACTGATGCTTGACAAACTGTCCGTGATCGTTTTGACAGTGTGTGCGTGGTTTCTCGTCAGCTTGACTGTGACGTGCTTCAACTCTACTTGTTTCCCACTGTTCGGGTTGTCCATGTACTGATTGATGTGGTCAAAGTACTCTAGCTTTCCTTCTCCGATCGTCACGTACTTTTTCTTCCACTTTTTATTCGTGATCTTCGAGTTTGAGTTGTTGGATTTCTTGAGCAGGTATCCTTGCTTGATCGGGATCGTTCTACCTGACCCCAGATCCTGAGTTGCTGATTTGAACAGGTTGGATCTCCTCCTGAACTTTCTCGAACTAGTTGGAGTACTCAGAGGTGTAGTGTTCTTATCACTCAAACTGCTGTTAGACCGCTGCAAGTGAGTAGTAGGGTTAGGCAGTAAACTGGCAGGAGGTCCCATAACAGTCCGCTTGTTAACGATCATGTTACAAACCTCACTAAAGATCAACTCGACATTCATCCCAGTCCTCACGTTACAGTGGAAATACCCCGAGTGAGGTATCTTTTTAAACTCCTTGATAAACTCGAGCGAGCTGCCAACACTGGAAGGCACGCTCTCATCCACACTAACTAACACTATTGGTATCTCGTTGAGGCTCCTGTAGTTGGCGAACCTAGTGATGTAACTGAAACACACGTTTGTCGTTTGTGGGGATGATGCTACGAGGATAAGGGCGTCTGTCCAGTGGGTGAACTGGAGTTCGGGGGGACCTCCTTCATCGCGGAGGAGGAGCAGGTACGGGGCGTTGTTTACTATTATCTCTTTCTTGAATCTACCTCCCTCGGGGGAGTTGTCCTGCACGTACTGGTTTGTGAGGTAGCGGTGAACTAGGGTGGATTTCGGGGAGGTTTGGGAGCCTAGAAGACCGACGTGCAGTTCGGCGACTGAGCGGGATAGCGTCCATTCTTGGGAGTTAACGAAGCAGTCTGTTGAGGGGAAGATAGATTAAACGAGTTGGATTAAAATTAAAATGTTTGACAAGTCACTAAATCTCAAAGTAAATTAATGTAAACAAAAACAAAACCCACTGACCTTCAATATTGACAACATGTTCTCTGATAGCCTGCGCCACAACCTGGTCATCAACCTGATCCAGCAACTCGTAAATAGAATAGATACTCGGATGAACACTCTCAAACCTGTGTATTTCCGAACGTATCGATAAGCTCACTATCGATGACGCCTGGGTAGCCTGTTGTGTCGGGGGAGCTGATGTGTGTGGTAACGAACTCATTTTTTTCTCTCGCTCACTAAATAATTTAACCTTTTAACACTACATTCTAAAATAATTTAAAATTCTAAATGAAAACACTATGATATGTTTTAAACTCTACACGATCATCACCATTTTTCTAACCTACTTTTTTTTAAACTCTTTCGGTGATGGTGTTGAAGGTGGTGGAGGAGGCGGATTAAAAAAATGTGTTGCGGGATATTTGTGATATCTCAGATTTATTGATATGATATGGGTTTTTTAGAAAACGGTACTTCGTTGCTTTATTTTTAATACACGCGTAAAGAAATCAGAGAGGGGGATGTTGGATGGGTTTTAGTAGGTTTTCTAGCCGTTTTTTTTTCTATTTTGTTGTGTACAGATTTTTTTTAACAAGAGTGCGTATGTTCAAGAGTATCAAGAGGGTTTACGTGAAAAGGGTGGGTGGTTTTTCACGGGTGCGGGTAGTTTTGGATGTGGGTCTGTGGCGTTTGATTTTTGATTTAATGTGTTTGTTAGGTTTGCGCTGAATGTAGGGGATTTATTAATTATGGTTGAGCTACAGATATTTAAAATTGAAATGCCCTTGAGTTGTAATAAAATTAATGACAGATCTTGACTGATGGGGAATTTACACGCTACTTTGTGATACACGTATTAAGAGTTTATATTAAATACATACGTGTGTGTATAGGAGAGATGATGTCTTGTAATGAAGTAGGTTGTGCCACTATTCATTTTGTTACTCAACCCTTTTTTGTACGCTTGTGACTGTGAGTCTAGCTCTCAACTCTCTCTCTCTACACATCTAATATTTCTCTCATGGGGAAATCGCTTTAAAAAATGATGAGTATTTTTAAGAATGATTAGCTGGTTATGTTACAACGATTGTCAATCATTCATAAGTTTTGCAAAGACCTACATTTTTCATGTGAATGGGTTTTTGCTAAAAGAGAGTCGAGTGTTATCAACACCGACGACGGCGGATGCATGATGGTTGTGTTTGTGTAGACGTCATATTTAACGTAAATACCGCAGTAAGAAGGAAAATATAATTTCATTTTGTATGTTTCATAGCGCAATAGTAGTGCAGAAAACAATTGATGCAATTTGTTGTGTTCTTATTGCGGTATACACACAACACACCCTGGTAAAGAGAGAGTTTTAGGTGATGTGATGATGATGCGAAATAAAAGTTGGAAAGGAATATTTTGCGATATGGGTGTAATAAGGATTTTTTTTAGCGAGAGTTGTAGTGTGTAAACCGTTGTGTGGGGTTCTTTTGGAATAGAGTGACGGGAGGGAATGTGGTGGTGATCATGATTTTGGGCTTTATGGGTTTGGAACAGGATTCTGTGTGTAGGGGTCTCTTGGCTTTGTGTGATGATGGGATAGATATGGGTCGCGTGTGTTTGCGAATTTTTCAGTGGAAATGCGGAGAAATGGGTGGTGGTGGGATACATGAGTTTTTTTTTGGCAGGGATTCTTGTTATGAAATTTAAATTAAAGAGTTTTATGATATGTAAATATTGCATGTAGTTTTTCAAGTTGTTTTTGAAAAATAGGTTTGGATTGGGGTGATGTTCGCAATGCGATGGAATTGCGGAGTTGGAAAACATGGCCGGTTTTAGGTCGATAATTTTCATAATAAACGTATTTTGTTGTTTTGGAAGGTCTTACGACAAAATGTTGCAGGGATTTTAAAATGCATACGATTTATGCAAATTTTTACATGCCAAAAAATTTGTGAGTCAGAAAATTTGTATCAATTAAGCCAACACACAAGTTTCCAGGCACAAAGTCACCTAAACCTAAACCCCCACAAAATTTGAACATTGAATAAATTACTTTTTAATCTCTTAATATTTCCACCTTAAATTACACAACAACGAGAGTAAAACGTTTTTTTTATAATTAATTTCATCCGCAGTCACAAGTAAATCGTTAAACACGTACTAACTAATCTAAGTACTATAAACGCGTTACGATTGTATAACCCTTAAGTAAATTACAAATCACAATTAAAAAACCAAACCTACGATATATAAATAGTTGAAACACCCTCGAGCAACACGACCCCCGAGGGCATTAGCGAAAAAGGCGAGAAAAAGTTCAAAAAACACGAAAAACTGTCTTTTTCACTCACGCACGTTTAAACTTGGAATGAGATTGCATTGTAAGCAGAGGAAAAAAATAAAGGACGACTAAAAACGTTCTTGAACCAGCAAGAAAACAAAAATTGAAATTGATCTAACACGCTCGTTCATTAAGTCATCTCGACCCCCAGCATATTCCTAACCCTCTCGTACACAACATAACTGATACTAACTGCTGGGGCGACCTTCATAAAATTAGGCATGAGCCCTCGGTATAAACCGATCAGCCCCTCATTCTGCACAATATTCTTGAACAACCCACTCATCGAGTAGTTCTCGAACGTGCTGCTAGCCTGTAGCCTCGTCCTGACTAGAGCTAGAGGATAACTAGCTATCTGACCGCAAGCGGAGGAGACCGTGCCGCAGGCTAGTAGGATCACAACACCAGGTTGCTCGTTATTAGAACTATCAACGTTATTGCGGGCTAGGTAGTACTTTTTTAGCGTTTCGTAGATCGCCAGGTCGATCCCGGCGTAGGGGAGGATGCCGAGGAGGTTCGGGAGGTAGCCGCGGTAGAACACCTTGAAACCTTCTTTTGAGTACATTTTATACGTTAGGTCGAAGATCCCTTTGAACTCGCCTGTGAACATAGGGAAATGGGGTGTTAGAGAATATTGCCACATTAACTTGCTACATAAGAGAGTAGTACAAAACCAACTCACCAGTCCTCCTAAGCGCCAACCTCGTTTTAACCACCTCCAACGGATAAATCATAGTCTGCGAAAAAGCTCCAGCAACACTCCCCGCGAGGAACCTCTCCTCAATCCTCAACTCTCTATTCGAATTCCCTTTGAGAAACCTCTTCCCCTGCTCATAAGCCATAAATTTCAACGCCGACTCTGGAGCAATCTTCAACACATTCACACCATTCCCCCTCCACATCGAAAGCACACCCCCTTCCTTCAACATCGAATTTAAACAACTACGCAGACCACCTACTCGCTTCCCATGGACCTAAAAAAAGACAAACCCACAATTACAACAGTTTCAATAACGTATTCAAGAATATCATCTCCCCACACCCACCCACCTGTAAGAACACTTTAATCCTATCAAGAGGCGCCGTACTCGTCCTACTAACAGCCCCTGCAACCCCACCCGCGACAAGATGCCTCCACCACATCCCCGTCTGCATCTCCTGCACAGTAAAGTCATCAGGCACCGCACTATCCTCCCCAATATCCAGGTACTGCAAAAACACACAATCCTCAAACTATGAGACCACACGACTTCAAAAGTTCCTGCTAATATTCCAAGACCACTCACCGTAGCATGTCTCCAATATCTGAGCACATCAGTTAGCGAGTCAACATGCGGACTTAGTATCAGGTAATCCCTCCAGTCCTCCCACGATATCTCCAAACTCCCATCAGGCATATTAGTATAGTCCACCCCAAACGTTCCTTTCCCACCTGCCCTCCTGTTACTCATCCCTCCGCCCCCACTGGCGGCACGCTCCACCTCCAACATCTTCCCTTTTGCGTTTGCTCCCTCCTCAGCGATTCTAAAATGAATAAAGTGACAAACTCAATTAGAACAAACACATAATCATACACACACACCAATTAATAAAAAACCCACCTCCTAATCATCCCCCTAACCTCCTCCTCATTCCTAAACTCAATCCCAAGCACCTCCCTACAAACCTCAATAATCTCCCCCACATCCAGCTTCCCATCATTATTCCTATCAATATTATTAAACACAATCTTCAACTTTCTCTCATGCCTCCTCGCATACTCTATAAACTCATCCAACGTAATATCCCCACTATCATTAGTATCCCCCTCACTCAGTATAAAGTTCGCCTGCAAATCCGGCTTATTAACCCCCCTCTTCTTCAACGCCACACTCAAATCATTAACATTAATCCTCCCATCCCCATCCAAATCCAATTTCTTAAACAACCGGACTAGATGCTCTGTATCCGCACCCCCCTCCATAACTTTACTCTCAACCTTCTTCCCACTAGCCCCTTCAGCTGATCCCCTCATTTTTATATAACTTTACTGACTAGGTTATATCTCTGAAACAGTTACGCTAATCAACTAATCATGTTCTTTCACAAAACACCGGGTGTTCCAAGCGCTCTCCAAAAAAAAGCACTTGCTTTCACAAAAGAATCAGCTGACTCTCCGTACGATCCCAAGAACCTCTACCTCAGGTACCCTACACCCCACACCCTCCAACCCACCACTAAATCCTAAAATAAACTACCACGTGTTACAAGTACACACCCTAACGGTCTTTCAACCCATTACCCCCTGGACAAGTATACCCCAAAACGCAGACCTCCCACGTATTTCCCAAACTATACAGAACACCCGTAAAACCTTAACCGTTCCTATGCCCCAAAGTCAAAAGTTTTAAAGGCCCCAAAAATAACTCACTGCACCAAACCCCTCACACAATGCAGTAAATATCCTTCCCGTTTGGAACCCTCCTCCTAGTGTGCATGCACTCATCTACAAAAAAAATTCCTGTGAACTTATGCGGTAAATGCAACACACACGTAATACAATGCAATGTCCACACTTTTTATATAGACTCTCCAAAAAAAACGAGACAGACACGAAATGACGAATACAAGTAGTAGTACTCCACACAACTTGTGCGCTTACACATTTACATTCACAAGTCATTTACACACAAAGCTCTGTTCTTAGAAAAGAAACGTCCAATACACAAAGCAGCAAAGCATCTTGTGAATCTCATCATCATTCACCAGCGTCCATTTCGCGAAATTACTAAGAAAATTATGTGTTTTATCGTGATTTAATTACTTTGACATACTATCGTGTTTAAATCCCCTCTCTGCGTGATCTCTTTCTCGAAGGGTTACGCAACTAAAACTACGCAGTTTAATTTTTACCCTGTCCAACTTACCCTTTCAAACGCCGAATTTTGATGGATTTTCTTGATTTCCTGTGGGGAATTAGCACTCACACTCGGTCTAGATAGTTTTTGTTAAACCGCCAATACGGTTTATTTTTTATATCACTGAACTACACAGATAAACGTACGTAAAGTCAATTAGAGATCCTTGACCACACACAACTGTAATTAGATTTAGCACGAGAAACAAAGCACCTCCATAACCCTCCACGAAACACTATACACAAAATCCAACTAAAAACCCAATCAGAAAAATATTCTCCTTCAGCATTTAATCTAACCTTGCACAGGAAAAAAAGGAAAAGTTACAACGTATCGCAGTTAAGAAGGAGTAAAATTGCCCATGAGGCTCGTTCTCAGCAGATGAATGGGATGAAGAAAAAAAGGAGAGGGATTGAAAATGGTATCATTGACAAGTAAGAATTGGCTAGACGTAACATTTAACGTTGATGTGTATTCAGTCAGGATATTCAGATGCAGTTTTAATGTTGCTTGTGTGTGAAAATATATGTTGTGCACACGCGTTTTTAAGTCTTGTCAGGTTTTTTTTTCTGCCTTTTTTCAGGTACCGTAAATTTGTGTGGTACGTACGGTATAAGTGTAATGAACATGAAGAACGATCATATCGTCAAATTACACATGAAGAAAAAAAATGATAGTTCATCAACGCTCGTTTTTCATAATTTTTTTGTTACACGAGTGTAAAAGGGTTGTAATTTTTGAATGCATGCTGCACATTAAACTTGTAATCGTGAAATCCTGTGCATAGTAAAGTTTACACATGCCAGTATAGTTGCACGAGT
>JAQIWN010002312.1:0-16337 GCA_034699025.1 Entomobrya cf. arborea Gr-Col-00668 | reverse complement strand
CACCACGGGCAAAAAGCAAAGAACAACTGCTCAATGAAGTGCCGTGAAAATAAATAAAGGGCAGGTATCTCAAATGGACGTCAATAAATAACCCAATTTATTTTTATCATGTCGTGCTCAATATCTTCTTTCGCAAAGTCTCATTCTCATTGCCAGCAGCACGTGAAATGACCAAACTTGTAATAAATGAGCAGAGAGGATAGTTTCACTGAAGTTTGCTATATAAGCATAACAGAAGGTGTCTGATGTCGGACGTGACTTGATGTGACTTAACGTGACACTGTTTAGTAAAGTAATTTGAAACCAAAAATCATTTGGATTACACCGGCGTCAGTAACATTGCATTGGAAAGCGTATAGATAAGTGAGAGAGATGAAGGAAATGGGAATCGGACACCAGTATATTAACGTCGCCGTTAATTGCAGCCTCCAGGACTTCAGCACATTAAAGGACAGCAGACTATAATGATCATTCCCTCTGATCATCTTACAGCATTGAACTTACACCTTGTACATTTATAGTAAACTGCTTGATTTATAGAAAATTTTATCCATCCATTCTATCCATAACATTATTTGAGTAGAGAAAACCGTATGGAAATGGTATAAAATCAAGAATAAGAGAGAGGTAACACTTGAAAACATTATTCACATTACATTGTTTTCCTTTTTATTGTTTCACATAGGCATTCCCCAATGACAGCAAGCATGCCTTTAAGCATAACAGACGTAGGAGGAGGACACAAGCTCAACTGGAAAGTGACATTGAAGAAGTCATTTACTTTCACCTTTATTCGCCACCTACTCTCATATACGATCACCCCAGAGAGAATAAAGTGAGTATATGGACTGAACTATATAGATACTTGGATTGGAATTGATAGTATAACAGAAAAGGTGATGATGCTGAAGTACTGAGACTGAGCTGAGGATGGTGGTTTTCTAGAACATAGTGCAGTGGATGAAATAAAGATAAAAAAGTATTGCTTGCTTCAATATATTCTTTATTTATAGGACAATCATTGGATTAAAGAGATTTTGACAGTGGATTTCCCCTTAAATGTAACAAACATATAGGCATTTTCATAGAAAATTAAAGTAACACGAATGTCATGTCGTGTCACATGTTGAGTTGTAATTTTTACAGTTTTCATTGAGAAATTCGCTTGGCTTGCTTGGGTGAATGTAACTGACAATGAATTTTTATTTGGGGTAAACTGCTTGTAGGAAAAAGTGAGAATCTTGCACTTTTTCTACAGATAATATTTTCTGAAACCTTTTTATGACCTTCCTGTCTAGTCATCATCCCTTACAGCAGAAGCTGTGTTTATAGTGCAAACTAAACGTGAAAAAAGACAATAAAATTGAATGAATTTACAATGAAAAGCTGTTTATTCTATAACTTGTGTAACGATTGTAATGACCTTGCTGCTTTTCACCTCACTTGTTTTATTTAGTTTCCATCCAAGACCTAACCAACAAAATGGTCCACAATCGCATCGCATCCCACATGGATGGAAGATAGGACATGAAAGACAGACAGGAATAGATAAGATAAAAAGAGTGAAGGAAACGGTGGTACAAGCTTTTTATATAACATCTATACACAGCAAAAACGGACGACACCTAGTCATGATGATCATGAAGAGTTGATGCGTTTAAAATGGAGGAAACATGAAAACTTCTACTACACTCACGCAAAACATTAGGACACCAATCAAACCATTGGTTATTGCTCTGCATCTATTATGCATTCTGAACATGATTCAATATTTATTGCACTTGTTTTTAACTAAATACGATCCCCGGTACTTAAAACATTTCGTTGTAAAATCTAAAGTGATTTAAATCTAACATGGCATCTATAGAGAGAAAGGCTTTCATCTGTAATTACCATTATCATTGCCAGACAGACACGATGTAAAAGTCAAAAGTATTTATGTATGCGTCATGTCTGCGTGAGCACTTTAAATGTCCGCCAGCCGCTATAAAAATTCCCATTTTATATTTTTGATGTGACATACACGTGTGCGCGTAGAAACATTGCCATTGCAATGCACTGCCACAAAATTCTATAATTCATACGACAAGTTTGTGTGTAAGCTTATTGTTAGTAAGCTAGTATCTGATGAATAGCCATATAACGTTGGAGGCGGACAGATTATAAAGTGTGGTGGTTTGAGAATTGTCGATCCGAAGGGAAATTCCTTTTACATTGAAAACACATTCTAAAAGTATTTATAGCTTTAAGGCATTACTTGTAAAATAGCTTACACAAGCAAAACAGATATCTCAGCCCTTCAATAATGCCATGTTTTCCTGGTACTATTTCAAACTACTTTGTTCGCCAAGGACTGTAAGGTAAAGCGATTACGTATTGTTCTCATTGAGCGGCTTACACTATATAATGCAAACTCTATACAAAAATATTCTACACGTGCTATACTTTAACAGTTGCAAACTCATCTTCTTACCTTAGTTTAGGGAAATGTTATACTGTTAGTGACGTAATAGTCAAGGTAAGCAATTTTCAAGTTGAATGCGCTTTTGTCTTAAGAAAATATTTTAACATTGAGTAGCATTACATACTTCTTGGAAAAATCAGGTAATACGATTACGTAAAGGTTTAATTTTGAAAGAAAATGCACGCTTAAGATATTATATACCCCCACACATAACCATTACCAAACGATTTCGGGTTAAGGTTGATATTTTTAGAATAGATTACCTCCAAGAAGCCTTCATATACAAATCACATATTACACGTGTGTACTATAAAGCTATCAACTGTACAAAATGTGGTTTCTTTTGGTCGTAAGGGCATTGTCGTCGATTACTATTATCGGAAATTCAATTTCTATTGTTTTTAGGAAAACCTTCAGAATCATTCTCCGAACTATTTACATTATCTATGAAAGGGTATCGAGGGTCCGTATGTATTGAATTACTTTACACATGTCCAGGTCAATGAATTTATAACGTTGAGTTAGAATATTTTATCCTAATTAATATTTATTTGTATGCATGAGATTTCCACGA
This sequence comes from Entomobrya cf. arborea Gr-Col-00668, assembly GCA_034699025.1. Classification (NCBI taxonomy): domain Eukaryota; kingdom Metazoa; phylum Arthropoda; class Collembola; order Entomobryomorpha; family Entomobryidae; genus Entomobrya; species Entomobrya cf. arborea Gr-Col-00668. Next base: position 13,299 of record JAQIWN010002312.1, on the reverse strand, counting down.
AAAATTTCTCCGTACTAGTGCTTTGCTTTACAGTACGTGGTGATTCAACAACAAGAGCAATTACCATTACCACCGTTCAACTGGGATTTTCATCCATCCATCAATAAAATGATAATAAAATTTTCAGAATAATGGATTGTTTTGATAGAAAAACAAATGTGTTTACGAACACACAAGGGAAACTAAGCAGACTTCTACAGGATTCCTTTAGTCGAGAGTAGAGAAAGGAGTAAATTGAATTCGATGAATTTTATTGTGAGGCAATTTATTATTATGACTTCAACCGTGAATTTTCTAAGAATTGTTTTCCAGAGTGGAGGCAACATCCTTTCCATAAATATTGACAAAGTTATAAGATATAGGAAGCACATTATGCACTGCTCACTTTATAGCTTGAATACCTTTGATTTTCCGGGGAAAGAACAATCCCCTGTAGCATCTACAAATTGATAAGGTGATCAAATATGAACCCACACAGTTGCACAACATTACAAGTAGATAATAGATCTTCGTGTAGGATAGAATTTTTTCTTAAAAAACAGGAAACATGCTATGTTCCTACAATTCTTCGACAGAGAGCATTGAACATTCGCCTTTCAAAGGGATAAACAAAAGACGTCGCGTCATCGTGTTTTTAGAAAGCAGTAAAATATAAATCTCATGAATAAGTCAATTGATTTAGGATGTTGAGAATCAATTTTTAAATACAATTTACAAATATAAGCATATTTGCATCCATAATTCATATATGATTTATGACTTTATACGTCTTTGACCGATTTCATTGCACTTGACTTGCTGTGCTTTGTTCTTTTGTGACAAAAATCTAAGTTGACGGTATCGAGGAAAAGTTATTGTTTACCAAAAAAAAAAACTGTTTTTGTTTTATACACAGCAGTCTATCTTGTAGTTTTGAGAACTTTGTCGAGTGGTTAATATGTGGAAAAACGAAGGCATTGAAAGATTCTTTGTACGTACATCATTTTGTTTCCTACTGCTATTTATCTCATGCTGTGAGAGCTCCATTGACGTCCTTTTTTGTCATTTTAGTTCGGGAAACTGAAAATGTGTTGGGAAAATGTAGCAGGGGAACCTGCGAAAACAAAGGTGAAACACCAGAGAAAAAAGTTTAATTTATAATAGCAAGTTTTATGTAATGTGGATGAAAGGTTGGTATGCTTTTTACTTTCACTGGTATAAAATGAATGACTTATTATGCTTATGTGCATCAGAGAGAAACGACACGACGACTACCACAATGGCAACAGACACGACATTCTCCAGTGGGGAAAAACTCCGGGGAAGGAATTCACAAGCATGTCGTGTTGTTGTTGCTGTTGCTATTATATAAGTTTCCTTTCTCCATTTTATAACATCAACGACAATAGATGGGAAAATATAATGGTAAATGCAGCAATGTATCATTATCTCACTATGTTTTTCTATGAAATCACGTCACAGCAAAAAGTGTGTGAATTTCTAAAAAATAATTATACTTTGTACATTCTCAAGTTTTGGGAACCACTTTAAGTACTTTTTTTGAAACGATGGAATTTAATATTTTAGAAGGGAATTTTTTGAATAGATGCTTATCATTATCATATATTTATAATGCATTTTAGTTTCCTATGTCTGGGTGCAGATTTTGATGTGATTTTAGTTCATGTACATATTATTCTTAGTAGAAAACGAGGTACACGGTTCAGCAGTTTTCCCCATTGAGATTTATATACTCAGGAAATACCAACAAGACTGAAACAAAACAAGAAGTTTAGGAAAAAAGACATACAACGAAACGAGAGACTTTTGCCCTGAGAATTAAGAGAAGTTACGAAATTATTATGAAATCGTTCCCATATTAAACATCCATTTTCTCTGAAGCTCACATATTCCACAATTTTTTTAGTTTGTTGGTATAAAATGCATACTTTATGGGAATGTAGTTTGTGGCCTTCATTCTGAAAAAAAACATCATGTACCAAAAAACAACAACGATATCATGTAAAATTCGAAGGTTAAACTAGCTATTTACTTGTCTGTTGTTTGTTGGTTTGTTTTAAAAAAGTTTTCGATTGCGGAATATATGTTTGCATGATCATGTTCAAGTTGTAAAGTTACCGAACATCACATTCAATACTCTGAAGCTTTCAGCTATGTTTCAAGTACATCTATAAATATAAGATAGCCTAGTGATGTAATGTAGTTCGGCTAATCCAACTTTTTCCGCTCTCTTTTCCAAAAAAACATCAGAAAAAATTCAATATTGTGCATTTTATAAACTGTAATAAGGAAAAATGTCTGGGAAAATGGCAATAAATATTTGATGCTGGTGAAAGTGAAGAACAAAAAAGGAATGAAGACAGGAAGGAAGTCCGGAGGAACCTTGAAATATTTCTTGAAGAGAAATCTAATATTTTTCTTGCTATTCTGTAAGCGCACGTAATAAAATGCCAGTGAATTGGTGAAATTGGTAGTAATAGTAAGTTAACGAACAGTATTATTTTTTTAGTTACTCTGCAAACATATTAAATACTTCTAGGTATGTCATTATTATTGCTACTACGTAGTTTTATGGTTTCTCAATTTTCTGAGGGTTTTTTTTCTGTGGTTTTCTGGAAAAAAATGTAAGAAAAAAGCACAGATACATACACTACTTGTTTCACATGTAAAAGTAGCTCGGATCGTATCATCTTTCTTTTTAACTTTATTTTGTACACGGAGAAAGTAGAGAAAATGCTCTTTTCATTTTGTAAGATGAAGAACAAGAAGAGAAAAGGGAATTAGCTACAAATGTTTTATTACTAAAGAAAACTCCACAGAGATTATGCTGGCTTTTCTGGTATTATGTAATGTACTGCTACACACAAACAGTGGCACACTCTACATTACATACTTTCTTCCCCCAGATACCTTTCTCTGGTCCAGAGTTTTTTGGTGGTGGTGGTGTGGTACATAGACTTTCTACATGGATGTTATTTTGGTTACTACTGCTAGAGCTGATACTGTACTTGCAACCTTATTTTCAGTTTGCAATTTTCATTTTGCTACAAAATATATCATTATTAAACGAATTTTGTTACTTGTTCTTGTCTTCATTTTCTTTTTGAAATTCTTAGCGTCTGTTGAATGTAAACCTTTTTTGTATCCGAAGGAGTGAAGATGGCCGTTTTTCATTTCCTTTACTTGCGTATTTGAAAGCATATAATATGCTTTACTTATGTGTGTATTGCTTTCTTTTAAATATATTTTTCAGTCCAATACTTTCACCATCTTCTATTTTCGTTTCTGTTTCTACTTCAATATATTCCATAATAGAACAACTGCACTAGAACTAGTCATCGTCCACGACTAACTGTGAACTCTTGACTTTCACCAAACTTGACTACTAGTTTAAAAAAATAGAGTAAATGAGTCATGTTGACTAAAAGTTCTTTGAAACAACAAAAAAAACTTGGTATTTTCAACAATTGACGTTTAAACTTGAGCTAAACTAACGAACCAAAATAAATCCTTTTGCTTCTCTCTACTCTCTGCTTTCTCCTCTTTCTCTTGAAATGTTTTAGTTCTGGCTTTCTCCACGCGACATACATAAAATAACTGGTATTTGAGTTGAAAACTTTTTACTGGAAATAATTGATATAATATTGTGTGTGCTCTTTACAATTTGCACATTTTAAAACTCTCGCCTTATTTACGCTACTTACTTACTTATTACTTCCGAAATACTTGAGAAAGTAGCAGTAAGCTCCTCAATCTCAAACTTTTCTCCACTTTCTACAAACACATTCTACACGCGTGTCTGGCAGCCAAAAACAAGCTATATACTTTCCACTTGTCATACTTTCCTTGTAAGTATGCTACAAACTTTCTCTTTTGTTTTTGAAGGCTAAAACTCTCAGAGCCAACCAGCACCATCATCCACCTCAAAAGTTTTTCATAAAACTTTTGAGGTGGATGATGATGATGATGGAATTTTCCCTTTTTACTTTGTGTAGTAAGGACACAATTTTCTACATTGTTGGGTGATTAGGGTCATTAATTATTATTAACAATTCGCCTAAATGCTTGCTTAAATACGTTTTACAAAATTATATCAAATATGTTCCTTGTCGCTCTCCAAATAATAATAGTAATTAGTAGGCTGTGCATTGTAAATGAGTCTTGTAACAAAGTTAACCTTGAAACTTTCGAATGGAACATGGAACAGAGAGAAGGCTCGACTAGATATTTTCTATGTAATTTAGGTGCAATTGTGCAGTATAAAACAATTACTTAATTTGCAATTATAACAGAAGAAATAAAACAGACACTTCCACAAACTTCTTACATTTTCCCTTTCTCTAAATTGCAATTGACCTAATTGAATTGAATTACTGAGTAAACAGTGTTGACAATAGACCAACAAACAAATAATAAAAAATGAGCAGGCAAGGCAGCCTAGCCGCCATGGTTGGTTTTTGCTTTCAAGCAAGACTGCACAGACTTTATACAACTTTCTCCCCTTCTTTTTTGGAAAGGACCAGCTTTAAATTGAGAAAACTTGTATTTATTTATTTAATTTATTTGCCAAAGGACAACTTTGCTATTAATAAGGGAGATACATGCTGAGCTGTGTGCTAGGAGTACAAAGGCTTGCAGTGTAAACAAACAATGTAAAGAGAAAAACACAATAATTTACGTATGAATTTTGTGTATGGAGATGGCGGACAGAATATATAAACATAAATGGATGCATATTATTCTAAACAAAATAAGCTTGTATAAATTTTTAGTATGCTGCGTTGTCGCATTAAATATTAGTATTTCTACTTATATTTCTAAGCAAAATACAAGTAAACATTTTTCCCCAAGTGCACAAAAACAGAAGCCAAAAAAGCTCTTTACTTTACTAAAAAAAACTTCAAAGCAAAAAAGGAATAAAAGCAACACACCATTTCATCCAATTACGCCTCAAGTACAAAACTACCATTATACATTATCGTCATCATTTATACCACCATTGTACCCTCCTCTTTCCACTGTGTTCTCTACTTTTCCATGTATATATTCTAATCCAAGTCCAAAATATTACGTTATTGTTATTATGCAACAGTGCATTTTACTTACTCACTCATATAAAACTAGATTCAAAGCTTGCTACATAATAAAAGGATACTAAATTGTACGTAAATTGAAGAAAACAATTTTCTCAGATTACATTCCTTTGATGCTATAAATACTATGATATATAGGTACTTAAAGTACACAGCACACAAGGATAATGCTCAAAAGTATAACAAGTGTAGTATTGTCTTTTTTTTCTACCACAAACCTGCTAAAATCCGCTAGACCAAAAATATTCTACATTATTGTCAAGAAAAAAGAGAAATCTGGTAAAAGAAGAAAAAAAATTTCATGATCCTGAAAGTCTGGTTTGAGATGCTAACGATGTAGAAATGAATTTTTTTTGGAAAGCCTTTTATGTTCACTTTACTTCCGAAAATGCAAGGCCATACACATTTTCTTCGAATGTTTATTTCCAAATACGCCTTTCCCCCTGTCTCCCAAGTGTACTCAGTTATTTCCACTGCCTTTCAAAATAAAAACAACCCATAACCAAAACAGCTGCAGACACTATGCAAAAAAGAAAGTGAGGAGGACCACCACATTCTGTAATGATTTTGATGATGAGCGGATATATTTACAAAAAGAAAAACTATACAAAACCATATCAAAACAATTCTCTTTTCTCTTCCTTCCTATCTTTCTTTTCTTTAAGACTTTTGTTGTATGTATACTGTATATAGTATTCTCTAACAATTGAAGCTAAATTATATAAAAAAGGCTGTTTTTTATAAATAAAGTAATCCCTTTCTTTGTGTGTTAGGCAGTTTTTGTTGGGCTACTTTGTTATTATCCTACTTGCTCAATTTCTGTAAGGTTTTTGTTTGCATATTTTCCCAAACATCAGAACCACTCACTTCACTTTTCCTGGAATACACACATGTAAAAGGATCGCCATCATCATCATCGCATCATGCTCATTTTTGAGCTGTTCCACTTGTTCTACATTTATGCTCTTCGCCTCTTTAGTATTAAAATTTGGTTGAATACAGCAAGGCAATTTTACATTTTCAAAAAACGACGAGTTTACAGACAATTTTACACTTTTCCAAGGGCAAAAGCGCAAAACGATATTTTGTAAGTGGAGAAGTAATAAAGAAGGAAAGTGGTAAATATCTCGGGTCTCAACTACTGCTGCGTATTTACAAAGCGACCTTAAAGTAGCCTCTAGTAGGTATACATGGTTGTATTTGGCACTACTTTCTCCTAGAAAACGATGAAAATATAGTGAATGAGACCACGAAAAATAACACTCCAATCTAGGAACACAAAACAAGGAAACAAAAAACAGCAGGGTGTATTATTATGTAAACGGCATATAGAGTAAAAGTATAATAGAAACATTGATACTTTACATAATGGACACCATCAGGCACCACCACTGCCATCAAAAACGAAATCTGAGAGTTGCCACCAGCACAACTACTTTATTTTTGGATGTAGAAGGACAAAACCTATAACTACCAACTGCATACACCCTAGTTTGCATTTTACTATTTTTATTCAGTCAGGAATGGAATATGAATATATGTTTGTGTATTTACTTGTTTTCGACCGACATTTTGCATTGTATATAAACAACTCAAGATAAGGACAAAAAGGGATAAAAGATCTTAACCTTATGATCTCCACAGAGTATCATTCAAAAACTCACTTTTTCAGACTTTTTACGCAAGTACATTTAATAATAATAAGAGAAGCTATTTTGAAACTGGGTTAGCGTTTGGGTTTCTCAAAACAAAATTTCACTTTTGGTCTTCTCCGACATTAAACTTAAAATTGCACAACAAAAACCATCAGTGATATAACACCAATAGAGAGAGAAAGCGAGAAAGTGAAAATCTTATGCATGTCAAGTCAAAAGAGTGCAGGGATAAAAGTGGAAAGATGAAAGAGATATTGTATGAAAACGTGTTGTATACACATCCATTCCCTGATTCCCCCAGCTTGCTTTTCAATAGTCTTTTTTATTTACCCACTGCAACATCTTTATTTGCAAGGAGAGAAGGTGAAGACCTTGAGAGAGAAATACAAGAGGGTATGAAATATCAGCAGCAGTAAAAGAAACAAAAGAGGAAAAAAATCCACCCATTGGTCTCACTTTCTCTCCCTCTATCTTAGATCCAATCTTCTGAATACATACCATATAATATAGCTTTGTTGTAATGTAACTTGACCAGCCCTTCTGTTGCAAACAACTGTAGTAAATATAGTTATTCTGAAGAGATGAAGTAAAGAGAAAAAAACATTGGCTGCTTTCTCAAATTGTGACTTAACTCACTTCCTTTAGGTTTTTACCGCCGCCTCTACTAAACCGTCCCTTTTGTATTAGTGAAACATAAAAAGAAAGAATAAAAAAACGTATTCTTTCTTATATTTTCCTGTTTATTTCCTTCTTCTTGATTTGCTTTGGTGAACTGAAGAAATCGAATGAGTTGAGCTCTGGCAATGAAAACTTTTTTTGCTCGAATTACAATTCCGTCCTTTCTTGGCTCACTTTTCTATCAAAGCATGAATGAGTCACTCAGCACTTGAACTATTATCAAGGGCACTACCAGAGATCTGTTTCATTGGCATACATATAAATATACATCACATGCTTGAATATATTCATCGAATAATATATTAATGTTATGACAAAAGCTGTCCAAAAATAATACAAAAGTCCGAATGCCAATGCCAAACCTTCAGACAAGAAAGCTGGAGGATCTTCTCATTTTTTAAAAATAAAAGTAAATAAAGAAGAGAGACGAGAGGACTACTTATTAGTTCCTATTTGAAGTCTACTGTAGCAAAGTAGTATCACTTCATATTAGACAAGTCCAGTAGACAACTGCATTGCATTATAATCATGTATTGGCGATGCCCTTTAAGAAGAATCATGACGTGACGACCCTGATTACTTTGATACTTTCTTGCTTTTCAATTTATTGCTATTGAATAGGATTTTTTTAGACGGAGAAAAAAATACCACTTTTTCCTCATTGTTTACTATTCGTTTGAGCAATTGCTATAAGAAAAAACTGCATTCAGTCAGTCAGATACGACGGGTACGTTTGTCCAAATACAAAATGTAACTTATATTAATTTTTTTTTTCTGTAAGAAACTACTACACTTGTCCCACAACAGACGGAGATGGACAGACAATAATTTTTCCCCTATAAACTTTTTCATTATTTTTGATAGCACGGAGAAGGGATGAGAAGAGAGGAAGGTTCTAGAACAGAAAGCTGGCGCCTGTCGATCTTCCCAATTTTTAAAAACAGTTGGCAACAAAAACCATTTCCATCTCTCATGACACGGTGTAGTAAGATAGTTTTTTTCTTCTTTCATTGCACACTTTTTTTTTGCACATGATACCCAAGCCAAGAAATTACTTATAAGATTTTTAGCACAAGAAAACAATATGAGAAGAGGATGAGTACCCTGACTGCCTGGAAAGGAAACATACATTTATTAGACCTCCCGCCCTTTTCTTTTCTTGTTCTTTTGTTAAAGGACACAAGTAACTTTTCCCCCAGATAAATTTTAGTTTGAAACTGAAGGAGAAGAGGAGGAGGATCCTCAGCACAAAAAAATGCAGTGAAGCTCCTGCTGCTAGAAGGAAAAAGGGAAGCCAAAGTGGTAGAAAATGGGTCGTATGATAAAGATAATAATGACGATAAATGTTTTGTGATGATGATATACATTATAAACTGAAATGAATCAATTTTTTCCCTTATTCTTCTAATTCTCAGCCAACTCTCCGTAATAAGCAAGGATATTAAAGTTATATTAAGAAAAAAGAAAAGTTTCTTGGTGAACAAAGTTGGATTTTTTGGGGGTACAGAACAGAATGAAATGATTTTCTCGTTCCTATGATTATTTCAAGGTTGTGTGTGTTTTTCTCTGTTTGACACTGTGAGCAGGATATATCCACATTTTTTCACTACAATTCCATGTTTATGTGGATCACTGGAGTGAAGCGTCTTTTTTAAGGTCTTGGCTGTGTACAAGAAACTATGAAGGGTGAATTTAAGGATGTGCGTTTTTCAGAAGCCTTTGTTAGGTAGGTGAGTGTAGTATTTTTTTGGACAATTTACTTTTTTCTCTCACATTCTTGCACTGAGCATGAAATGAATGGTATGTAGGACCATGTCAGTACCTAAAAAAGTATAAAAAAGAGTGGAAAAAGTATTAGCCATTTGACTACAATACAAAGAGAGAGACCTTCAAGTAAAAAATGTCTGGGCGTGGTTTCTCTATTCTTTACAAAAAGTGAAGAAGAGAGAAGGAGAAGTAATAAGTAAATTATTTCTTATTATTACTACTGTCTAGTCTTGTTCCATCTATTTAATTGTTCACAATGTAAAGTCCCTGGTCACCACCACCACCACCAACATAATTCTGAACAAGTACATATTAAGCTTGTTATAGTGCAGTGATGCGGTGCATCATGGGTGTGTGTGTAATAGTTGGGGGTATAGAGCATAAAAGAGAAAACAGAATGGGGTATAAAGGAGAAAGCAGCAGACAAGACACATTTTACCCAAGAGCGAAGGAAAGTTCCCCTGTGGGCTTAACAAAACGTAAACGTCTTTCAATTGAATTTGTGACCAACATTAGCATCATCATCATGGTCGCCGTTGTCGTTGTAGTCGTCAACAGGACAGGACAGGTCATTGAAGATGGGCTATGCATTCGTTTTGTACTCACATTCAAACACACACGACGACTATGAAGATAGGCTCAAACTCTCATTCCATTCCACAAGAGAACTTCAATACCAACAACGAGGAAAGAAATCTCCATTTGAAGAAATTTAATGGGTTTTGCTACTACTATTTTTGGATGGGAATGGGACTGCAACTTGTATTCTCTACTTTTTTATTCTCCTTTTTCAAGCTCTCTCCAAAAACTCCCCGCTGCGCTTGTTTTTTCAACTGGTGACCTTAACACAAATAAATAGATTTCTGGGTGGATGAATTCCACTAATATCATTTATTTCAACAGATTCCTCCTCTTCCATTCTTTTGACTTGACTGTACCATATTTTCCTTTACGAATTCACGAGCTAAGGGCTATACTTCTGTATATAAGTAGTACTTAAGACTGTATAACAATTACAAGGAAAAACATTCCCTGGGATTTTCTTTTCAGGGATATGGATCGAGCAGGAAACGTATTGTAATTATGGCATAGTTTGTGGTGGTTTTTACTACTCATTGAATTGCAAGGAAACAACTCATGGTCAATATAAACCAAGCAAAGAAAATAGCTTGTCAAATATCGTCTTTATTTCGAACTAGACCAAAAAATATCAAGGCAAACAATATGTTATGCTATTTGATCCATTCAAAGATGAGCTCGTGCATGACCTGATGAGTTGAAAATACAGACGGAAACTTACAATAGCTTAAAAAATAAGATATTAGAATGGTTTTATGACAATGACGTAATAAGTTATAACTTATAACCCATAACTGTAAATAACCACCACCGACTGCGCACGCTTTTTTGTATAAACAAATAATTATAGTTTTAGAAACTCCCAAATAAATGTGTATTTGCATAAAAAACATTTTGTTTAATTCAAGAGAGAATATAAACTAGCTTTGAAGTAAAAGAGATAAGTCGCACAAAAGGTAGCGGAGCGGTAGAAGAGAAAAGTGTTTTTCATTGAATAAAACTTAAAACCACGGCACCATACCCTTTTTCTCATCTTTATACCAGTAATCATCTCAGGATCATCCTGACCACCGTATTTTCTTCAACTTTTTTATAGTGGGGATATACACTTGAGAGTGAGAGAAAACTGGATTTTCAAGACTTTACTTTTCGTGATGACCTGCATTCTCCTTCTGGAATTCAATCCTTTTGCATATGATGAGAGCTACATAAGTATGTGAGCCTACATATTATGTAATAGATATAATATGAAAAGTCGTGTAAGATTTTCTTCAGACAAAAAAGTTGTTGTTGGCGATGGCTATGATGATGGTAGGTTAGGTTGGTTGGTGGTGGTAAAAGTTTTTATTCAGTTCATTTCAATTTTCTTTTCGCATTCCCTCCTTTCTTTTCCTGGATAGTTTGCGATGAAGTTTAAATAGCTTTTTCATTCTTTGATTATTGCTCCTCCTGCAATCCCTTTTTCCTTTTCACAAAATCTATTTGCACACGAGAATATCAGTAGCAAAACATTCCCTCTCAACGTCATCTTCTTCGTAGCATCGCATTCTCCAAAGTTATTAAAGGATTCTTTAACAAAAGGAGTCAGCATTGTGAGACCATAATTTATCATCGCGATTCCGTGTGATATTCATCGGCCGGGAGGCTACGACTACAACTGCTTTCTTTTGTGCTACCACATGAAAAGGTGATTTTGATGGTGTAGAGGTGGATGAAAGGTGGTGGTGGTAGAGAAGATATGATGGGGTATTCGCATACAATTTATTTGCCTTCGCTATCTACCTAGTATAGTGTATATTCAATCACATTCTAAGTTTGTAAACATAAAAAAGTTTAGTTTTTGGGTTAAAGCGAGATAAAAAAGCTGAAAAGTTTGTAGGGAAAAGGATTAAAAGTAAAAATCGAAAAATCTCAGCGTGCCCCATTGCATGCATAGGTTCATAAAGCATCCAGCGAATGGCCACCATGTGGATTGCTTTATTCTTCTCGTAACTTTTCATCATAATATTTTGGTTGGCTATTGATAGTAATTTGATTTTTGCCCCCTTTTAACTTTCACTTTTTGTGACAAGGCCTACCACAACCACACTCACATTTGCTCTAATTGCTTGCCATCTAATCCACCCCAAATTAATTTTCCCTTTTGTAATAAATTGCACATCACATTTGGCAAATGAACGGGTAGAAAAACTTTTGATTTTTATCTGCCTGACTGACTGACTCCACTCGACTAACAAAAAAAATTACAGGGAAGTTGAGAACCAGAGTAACCAAACTATGTGTATCTCTCTCAACTCCCAACCGACTACCAACAATTCCCTGTTTTTCTCTTGTAATTACGTTGACCAATCTACTGCGCATTTTCCTTCTTTAAAGATGAATACAGGAAAAGATATAATAGCAAAATGGTTGAATACTTTGTTAGATTTAGATCGGCTCCGGGAAAATTACTATTTGAAACGAAATCAGTCATCCACAACTTTTAATCAAGCATTAACCTAATTAATCATTTCCTTGCTTTTTGCGCAGTTGATCTTATTTTGCACTACTATGCCACTGTAAAAAGCACACAAGAATCACATCGAATCCCAGATAGGCAAATTGTGTTTCCAGAAGACGCTCAATTGCTCTTGTATAACTTACGTATTTTTTTGTGAATCTAATTTTCCGGACAATGTTACAGCGAACCACAGCCAAAGCAGCATAAAAGGCATTTTTTTTCTTCGTTTATATTCCCCCGAATATCAAGAAATAACATCATAAAACTATTTGGGTTATTGCACACCATTTTGTCCCATACTTTGACCGTAATGACCAGCCATCTATGATCTGAGTCATTTTTGTCGGTAGATTGAATTCAATCTTTTTTCCCTGCCCTTCTACCCCGTGCCTATGTCCTCTGCTGCGATTTTTTCCACTCAACTTGCTAAACATGAACATAAAGGTCTTTTTAAACTGCCAATTTCCTTTCTTTTTTTTTAAATAAAAGTAAGAAAGAGCAGAACAAGTGCTGGCGTTATTATTGCAAAATATGCTTGGGAATTCAGAAAAAGAAAAAATACGATTGCTTTAACATGACCGAGTTGACATGTAATTGGCTGTAGCAAATGTTCCTACTCTGACACACACAAGAACGGAACACACATGTAACCACCAGTACTCCCCTCCACCACCACACCAGCCAGCCTTAATAACTGTTATTGCCATATCTATCTCATATCGGTACCACTTATTCTATTATTCTACCACATATAAAGCAACAATTTTCTTCTTTCTTTCATAAATTTTTCTTTACACACTTTTCCATACCTAATGCATGTGTGTGTGTGTCCTGTAATGAAATGCTATTCAACTAGCTAAGTATTGTATTTCCACCACCCACGCAATATCAGTTTCGCAATCTTCTCCTTTCACTTTATTGTAACTTTGACACAAGACAACGACAATGACGGAGCTGCTGAAAAGAAAAAGAATTGAAATTGATGAAATTTCAACGTGCTTTTGACATTTTTATGTAGGCTGTTCCG
>JAQIWN010002311.1:0-16338 GCA_034699025.1 Entomobrya cf. arborea Gr-Col-00668 | reverse complement strand
AGTTGTCCGAGTGGCAGTTGTCCGAACGGCAGTTGTCCAAAGTGGCAGTTGTCCTACGCGGCAGTTGTCCGGACACGTTTCATGACATACTATTTTTAGTATATTTTATCAATTTCCAAGGTTTCATTTTTTATTGCCCCATATCTGTGTTTGATGAGGGGATGTATAAGGAAGGCTAAGTAATTTTCAGCTCCCTTTCCCTTGATTTTCTGTTTTCCTTCTTAACCAAAGCTCCTTTAACAATTGTACAGCCTATTTTTTACAACAGCACACGTGTTGTCTATAACATATACAAAGACATAGTTTCAAAGATAGAAAGATCTTTAGACCAAATGTACATAATATGTATAAGGTACAAGGCACTTTTTTCTTCTTCACTCCACACACCACTTCACAAGAATTTCTAACTTGTTTGGCTTCTTCTTCCTATTTCCCGATTCTACTAGTTTCATAAAGTAAAATACAAAAAAAACAGCAATAATATAAATGTAAAGAAAAATAATATATTATTATATCTTTGCTTTTTTCTCTTTCTTTGGTTTTGTTAGCTTGTTAGATTGACTGTCATTACCAGCAGTGCAGCAGCCTTAGCCTTGCTGCCTATGGCAGATTGTAAGATTACAGGAGAGTAACAAAAGAAAGTGAAAAGGGGAAAGCGACTACATAGAAAGCGTGTACTGCTCTTAAAAGAGGGCTAAAGTACGTAGCGTACATCTTCAGAATATCATCATACTTATATAGATTGATGACAGAGTACAGAGTACAAAGTCATCTTGAAAAAGATATCGTTGTCGTCATCTTTCAAGAGGTTCAGTTTTTTATATGATTTTCCCCTTTTTTATACCATCTCATCATCATCAACAGAGTAATCATCATCATGATCATCGTCGTCATCATAGTTTTCATCATATAAAGCCTGTCATCACACCTATCACAATTACATAAGCTTCTCTCTCTCTCTTTCTGTCTCTCTCACTCTCCAAAATTTGATTTTTCTCTTAGTGGCGTGGCGTGGTAGAGCAGAAAAAGGAAGCAAAAAATTGGGTGGTGAAAGGAACGGATTAAAGTGAACAGACTTATTTTTTTTACTTTCTTTTCATTCTGAACTATACTTTTTTCTCTGTGTTGCTCTCTCTCCCACTATTTTTTACACTGTTGGGGATCTTTTTTTCTTCCTCTGAATGACTGAGTTGAGTTTGTGTACGTTTCCTCTTTTGATTTTGTTCGTGGAGCCTAGTGAACAATTGTACTTGAACAGCAAGGCTCTATTTGTATTACTAGTGGAGAAAAAAGAAACGGTTGGATATGATACTTTGGTAAATGATTCTTTTTCAGTGGGATGATATACTGGACTAGTTTCTTTACACTGTTTAATTTATAGTTAAAATAAAAATTGAAGAATAAAAAAATTGGTGTCATTGATTTGATATATTTGATGGATGTATTTTGTTACGTTACGCGAAATCATTCAATCCATGTAATTCCTAATTAGCTCTTTTATAGTTTATAGATCAATCGCTGACGTGAACATGAATATATGCAAGTGTGTATAATGAAATGCATGTATTTCTGTGGGGTACTTTTATTACCTTGATCAATGATCAATGAAAGTGATTCCCAAGCGTTTTTCCTCTTTTGTTACTGCCTATCTTATTTTCTGATAGATGACTTGATGATGGGAGATGAGATGAGAAGGTTTTTTGTCTCAAAAAGCTTGTAACCAGTTGATACTTGTCAATTCCACAAGTTGCTTACTTTTTTACTCTTCACTGATTAATGGTCTTTGTTCTGCTAGATTGAGTTGCTAAATGAGTTTTTCCAGAAAAGGGAAAAGAGCCATAGAAAAGAAGAAAATAAATAGTCTCTCAGGTACATAATATCAATTTCTATTTGTAAAGTAGAAGACATTGTAGAACTTGTACAAAAGGGAAAATTCTCTTGAAGATTGTTATTAATATCTTAATCAGGTACAAATAGTGTAAACAAAAAACAACTTTTTGCATAACTCATGTCGTTTTTCACATTTGACCTGGCGTACTAAATGTCAACTGGTTTACTTTTAAATAAAAATGGATGTCATTCAAAGGATTTCGATATACGAACTTATGCATGTATGTGCGCATCATTAAATTTGTTTCTAAGCTTTAATTATGTCTAAGAATTTTCTGAAATATTGCAGCAACCAACCTGTTTAGAATAACCAAAAAGTTTCTTTTTGAGACGCTTAGTAAATGAAGTGTTATCAAATATATTGGTATTTGGATGCGTAATTAAAGAATATTTTGCGTTTTATATGTGTCACTATATGGAAATTTTTTTAAGGTCGTTAGAATTTATGCACTGTTTAGTTCTTTCCCTAATTTTCACCAACCCACGCATGCACGGTGGCAAAAAAATAAGAAAACATCAGTGTATGTATGTCGTATGTATACCAAGTGAGGTTTTTAGTTTTACAGTTGAGCTTCGTTAGTACAACTAGCTTGAAAGTGAAATTGCACACATTGCGAATTTCTATCGAAAAAAGAGGAAAGTAACTTCTCTGCAGTTTTCTCTTTCTTTTGTGAAGTTTGAAACTTTTCAAAAGAAAAATGTATACCTTTGAACTTTTTTTTAGTAAAGACAGAACCACCCAGATAGCTTGATAAAGTTGATACATTTTTTATATAGGTAGGTATATACGACATTCGTTGGTACAAATTCAACGTCTGTTTTTTTAGATGGATCGACAGGCAAAAAGTCATCATCACTTCATTTTCATCATCATCATTCCTTTTACCCAGTTTCGATCGGCATAGTTACTGCTCACTTGATGATGAACTGATTGTGAGTCTAGTGTTGTATAATAGCACATATGTAAAGTCCAAAAAAAACTTTATGCTGAATGGGAAATGTTATTGGTTTTGGCTGTGGAACAAATTTTATTGTTTTTGGAATTGAGTTTATGAAACTAAAAGAGTAACGTCACAGTAACGCTCTGTGCATGCATGCATAGCTAACTTTCCATGTTTTCAATGTACGCAGAACCAGACTGGTGAAAACTACTAAACTAGTTTTTAAGCAACTACAATGCGATCAAGTATGTACATACTTCCATGGTAACCGTGAACTTTCATTGCTAAAATTACTCAAGTACGACAAAATGTTCCTGCAAAACTTGTAAAATGTTACAATGGAGCCATTGTAAAATTTATTGCGTAACATTGAATAAATGCAAAATTTGAATGGAACGTACCACACATACATGACTAGAGCAATAAAATAATGTGTATGCACGCAGTTTAGTCGTCTATTGTACCACAAACAAGTTTCATTGATTCGATTGTCTCAATTTGTGCCACCCTTCATAACTGTAAATTTATTTTTATTGTATATTTTTTTACAGAATGGAAGGTTACGGGAGTGTCAGTGACGGGATGATTGTCGCAAGCACTCCCTCCCCCTCCTCATCCGTCACCACTTCCGCTTCTGCAAACAGCAACTGGACTTCTTGGGAGCTGGGAGGAAACTGGTCCCTCAACTCCAACGATGCAGACAGCATTAATGACTTGCTAAACAATGGAAGTAGTATCAGTGGAGATGAGTTCGAAGAGGATGATCCTTTTACTACTGTCTCACTCACTTGTATTGGTAAGGACTAAAATGACACTTTTCCCCCATTACGTAACAGACTAATAATATTATTTTTAGACTTAAAGAAGGAAAAACATCATGTTTACATATTCAATTCACTCGCATATTTGTTTTTACATTAATTCTACAACCACCACCACCGCCGTCACATTTTCTTCAAGTCTACTTTCCTCCGACAAGGTTAATAATCTAGCAAGCTTTCTTTAGAGTAGAAGAGCCAAGCCAAGTAACATCGTGATAATATTTCCTCCATTAAATAGCCAGACAGACTCCCTTGTAAAGATATTATAACACCTTTAATCCTTTTGTAGTGCTCTGCATTTAACAAAATTAACATTTTATGTGTGGTATGGCATGACATGGCAATGAAAATTTTCTTAAGATATAAAATGCCAGTATCAAAGGTAGAGCAACTCTCTCTCTTCATTTTGGCTTTAGTTTCTAGTTAATTCAGGCAAATCCTTTTTACTGAAAATTCTTCTGTCATTTCACTCCACATACACACAACTTGATTAACTTGATCCTTGAGAATATACCCCCACAAATATAGCTACTACGTTAAATTTTTAATACAGTTTTAAACGTATATAAAAAAAACTAGTGGAAATGTTGATATAGTTTTTTCCTTGGATGAAGTCCTGTAACTCAAGAAGAAGAAGAAGAACATGATGATCTTCATCTAAAAAGAAATAAACTTGAAATAACTTTGTTATAAAACGCTAAACGCATTTAATACACCAGAAGCAAGAAAAGTATGAAGAAAAGAAAACATTAGTACCTCAGCTTCTTCTGCCCCGTTTCCCATCATTTCTTCATCTTCTCATTTCAAAGCAACTTTTTTCTCTACTTAAAAAGTACATTCTACTTTTTGTACTCATAGTGTTGGAGGTTTACAGTTACACTTGAAGAATATAAATTGGAATCTCACCAGTTTTAGTAAGAAAAAAGAGGAAAAAGCTTGCCCGTTTATGACACTTTTTCTCCCTTTCTCTCTCGTACAAACATCCGGTAAACTTTTTCTCTTTTTTTACTTTTAAGCTGTTTCCTTCCACCAGTTTAAATAAATGAAAGCCGAAAATAGAGGGAAAATACATTTTTTACGGTAAATGTATCTACCATGATAATAAATACATGCATATTGTGGAAAGCGCATCTTTACTCATTTTTAACTTACAAAACTCACATCTCACATACAAGCAAGTAGCAGCACTCGAGGTGAATGAGCAAAAATCTTTGGTAGAATGACGTGTCTTGTTCCTTTTTTGACTCCCAGGATACTCCTTGAGAAAAAAAAACAGTGAGTGTGATGATATTTGTTTTTTTTTTTTTTTTGAAAAACTCATTTATACTCGGCAGAAGACACTTCATGCTTTGTAATCACACATGCACAACACAAAGCTTGTAGTGCAAATTTTTTAGAGAGGCACACGGATCAGAGGCAGCATAGCGAATAAATATGTATTTATATGCAAGTGAGTACAAAGAAGCAAAACAAAATCGAAATAAAGGAGTAAAGAATAAAAAAATTTAATATGTGACTTCATGTGACATAACACACATCCCAAAAAAATAAGCAAACTCATTCAATTTTTGGTAGGGTTTAAAATAACGCTATCAAATGCCATATGCATACCGCATAAATTTGAAAGAGAAAAGAGTGGAAAAAGCATCCAAGGCGTGGTAAAAAGATAAGAAGTGGTAAGTAAATAAGATTGTTTATGAGAAGTTGGAAAGGAAGACGAGGGAGAAAAGAGTAGATATGGTCTGTGTGTATTCTCATGTGCGCTGAAGATATATCTCTGGATATTTATGCAGAAAAGTCTTGGAGCTTCTCTCGTCTCAGCTCAGTCTTCAGTTTTTCTCACATAGTTTTGTTGTGTGGAAAAAAGTGAGTCAGAATTTTGTTGATATGAAGAGAGCAGAGAAGATAAGTAGAGAAGTGCCTTGTTTTTACAAGACAAAGTCTTCCACAATGTTTTGCACACAGTACAGTACAAAAAACAGGGGGGAAACAGGCGAAGGAATAAAAAATGCGCTGAAAGAGACAAACTGCAAATATGACAGAAATTTAGAATAAAAAAGGGTTAAAAGAGAAGAAGCAAGGGAATATATTATGCCAAACTGATGTGTAGAGAGAGGTGGAGGTGGACGAGGATTGAGGCGACGGTATGAAGTTGTTGTTGCAATGAAATGTGTGTTTATTTACAATGTGAAATAATCTAGATGGAAAAATCTATTATGCAAGGCAGAGCACATGAAACAGCACAATTTAAGGAGAAATACATGGGAAACTGGGTGTTTGGATGGTGAAAAACGTGAACTTGAGGCTTTCGAGTGTGCTTTCACTTGTATTTTGGGTGAAAGTAATATGTACAGTTTTGCAAGATCATGACGGCGATAGCTTTGCCAAAAAATATGGTGTTGATGTTAATATTTGGTTGCTTTGGTCGGTTGGATAATAAGTTGTTTTGTTACTTTTAATATACTTATAGTTATGGACAACCAGGGCATGAAGGAATTGACTTGATGATTTATGACTTGACTTTCTAGACAGTTTTGATGACGAAAAAGATTTTTTTGTTGTTGTTATACATTCTTTATTTATTTATCTATCTATCTATCTGAATACTAGTTGAATGCTTTTATGCTTGTAGATATGGATATTTCTATGTTATACATATGAATAACAGTTGTTTTCGGAGAAAACATAATAATAATAAGTGATGAAAGAAATGAAAGTATTTCTTGCTGTTTCATTTGTTTGTCGGAACAGCTTTTTTGGGGTTGAGTTGCTAAATTGAACGTCTGTTAAAGTAATCATGCGTTTTTGTACACAAAGTTTATATGGATTGGTCAGTGAGCTTATAGCGTACTTTTATTTTTTTTCTTTGAATGCAAGCTAAACGAGAGTAAATAAAAAGTATTTCTTTTCAGTGGAAAAATGAAAGAATAAAATGTATGCTAGCTGGTATTGTGGTTTCTTTCTTTCAACAGAAAAACTCATGGTGGTTTTTTTTTGGAAATAAAATTGGAAAGCAAATCAAGCAAAAGAGTGTAAACTGAAGTTTTTGGTGAAAAGTTTCACACACAGAGAGAAGTATAACAATAATATTTGTTGTAGTATTCGTGTAAAAAAGGGGTATCTTTATCACACAAACAACAAAGCTTCAATTGATTGTAGATAAAATACTTTTCTAACTTTTTTATTGAAAGTGTACACTACACGGTCCATTTTCATCCTTGTATTCAGCAGAGTAAATATTCAGTCAAGGAGTGATCTTTTATGGTAGCATTTTTTTAAAAACATTTGTGATAAAAAAAAGTTTGGTTGTGTGGTAACTTAAGAAAAAAGACAGATATATACATACAAGCTTTTTTTTTTGAGAAAGTCTCCAGCTGCCCTTTAGTGTCACATGTGGATGATTTATTGGTAGTTTTACTGTGACCACCGACTACCCACACATCATGAATAAATTTATGTCTCTTTGTAAAAAAAGAATTCAGCAATCAAATATGAATAATGTGAGAGTATTACATTTTTTTGGGGGTATGTATCGATGGGAATATTTTTTGAGGGAAGAAATAAATTAGATCAAAGTCAGCAAGCTAACTGACTGAAGACTGGAGTTTTTTTCTGTAGAAAATGTTTAAATTGAAATGTTAGAGATATCATAATCGTATTTCTTTACTGTTGTACTGTGTACATAAGATTATATAGGAAACTATGATCATATCCAACCGTAATATTTTTATATGATGGAAACTTAAATAGTTAAGGTTTTCAATGCTAGTAACTATTGTACGTAGGCTTTATCATAAATAATCAGTCAACTTTATTTCGCTCTCATTTTAAAACGGCTTGACATAATCAATCCCATTCACAATTTACCCCGGAACAATACTCTGTATCGCTCTAGGAAAGGTCGGGATTTTGGTGATTTTGCTTGCACTTTAAATTTTGATTTCGCAGGTGACCAACTGTGGGAATATACCTTTTTTAGCCAAGAGAGTGCTGCAAATGTAAAATCTAAGATTCGCCATATTGACTATACACTTATGTTGAACTTCTATGCTATTTCTTACAACAGGAATTATCTGTCCTCTTCCACAACAGCTTTCACTTTAGCTACATATAACTCTACAGTCACATTTTCAGGTCCGCCTGATTTGGGTCTGTTTTCTGGCGATAGGTCACCCCTACGGAATCGCTCACCCAACAGAATAATAGTTAATCTACAAGGCATTGGATCTATGCTATTTTTGGATGCTATTTTTAAATTAAAGAGGCAGAAAGACCCGTCGAAAAATATAGCTCGTTGCGCTCACGAACTTCTCAGGTAACAAAATAAATTATCGCTGCTATTTCCAGCTCTGACTCTGTGTTTCAAATGACTACAACTTCAAGTAGCACATCATTCGAAAGCCTCTATCTTTATCTTCAAGATGATATGCAGATCAGCTTAAAATGGCAAGTCGCCTTCGAGAAAATCGTAATCAAAGTTGACTAACTACTTTTGATAAAGCCTTCGTATATCAAATAGCATGAACTCCCGAAAGCATCTCAGTTCCAAAATAACGACCACTTTAACGGCTGCATTTCAATTGAAATGTTAACATTGCAATCTGAAATTCAAGCTGCAACAAAAGGGATGATGACACGTAGTTGGCCACTTTTGTCCATGTGTATGTATTTTACATGTCTGCAAGTTTTGAGAAACTGCTTTATTGTATTGTAAAAAGTGTAACGTGATGACGGACATTTCCTGCCAGACAGAAGAATAAATTTATTTATAGTTTTTGGCTGGATTGAGCGAGTGAGAGCTTTTATTGGAAGTAAAGAAAATTGTAAAAAAAAGCGTGTAGCGGAGATGTAGCGCGTGAGAGAATAAAGTATGCTTTTTTGACCCAGTGGGTGAAATAGTGCACCTGAAAAAGTTTCCCTTATTTACTTATTATGGATCAATAGCGAGTGGTTATGTATCCATAAAAGCTTTCATTGCATAAGGAATAAGAAAGGGGGAATGTAACAAGATAAATAGATATACTTTTCTTGTCATGCCTTTTATTTTGCTTGTTGAACTAATGCCAATCAAGTATAATGTTGCGTTTCTAGAAAAACAGATCAGATCATGTATTACAGAATTTACACAACAATAACAAGTAGTAGCAAGAAACGATGATCTGATTTACTTTGTGTGAATTTCCACATTTACCATTAAATAGAAAGCTGGTTGTGTATTATTGAATTGATATATGTTGTAAATGTATGAAAGTAAAATAGGGAAAGGAGCACCTTGAGGCAACCTCAATAGAGAATATAAAAAAATGTGTAAAAGTTTCCTTTTAAAAGGATATTTCTGTGGAAAAGCAAAAGTGAAAGTTTTTTTTCCTGCGTTACTTTACGTTGCGTGTGTGTATTTATATTACTTTTGTACTGAATTGACTTGATACTTGATATATTTTATTTTGTTCATTCCTACACAAAGTTTGGTTGCATTGCATGTGATGTGGCAATATCTATGTATATTTGTATGACTTTTGCGTTTATGAGGGGCCAAGGGAAAATATACATATTATGTACATAAAATGAAAACTGTGTTTTTACCTTTCGGCTCTGTACCCTGTACCACAGGTTGTTTTTCACTTGAGAGGTAAATTGCAGTAGGAAAAAAATCCATAACAAGCTTTTTATGTATACTTTTTACCACAGAACACAGTATCTTCTTGCCCGTGTCTCTTCTTATAACTTGTAAGCCTTTAGAGTTTTTTTTGTTAGCTTCAAGATGACAGAAAACATGGAAAAATTTATGGAAATCCTTGTGTTTTCTTTATCAATCCTTTTAGTCATACATTTTTCTTCTATCAAATAGTACAACAGGTATTTGATGTCCATGTTATGATAACGGTAGTAGTTAGATGATATATAGGTGCTTCAGATGTAAAACAGGATCAGAAAAATATTAGGTAAAACTTTTCCCTTTTAACCTTTCCTTCTATCTTACTCTTCATCCTATCATCATTGGATTTCTATCACATCAGTAACATAACAGCAGTTGAAATGTAGATGCATTCATCCAAATACTTGTGTACATAACAAATGGCTAGAGGGTTTTTGCTGATGTTTTATAAGTGTGTATGGAAATGAAGACCACCAAAGCACTGACTTGAAATACGGATAGATGATAAAAAAAGTGATGCCGGAGGCTGGCCAAAACTGGGAAAAAAGTTTAAAGAAACTTTTTTTTTCAACTTTGAAGTTTTCCGGCAAAAACAGCGACCATATTAAAATCTGTGAGCACCTGTTTCTCATAGATCTTATTTGGTTGTGAAGTTGCAAACAGGGGTAACATGTTAATGATAATTTGTTTTTAAAGAGAATCTAATTTCCGATAATAAAAGTAGAGGATATATTAAATAACTTCAAAGTACAAGACTAACTGTGAAATGCGTAACTAGAAAATTCGAGTTAATATATTACTCCAGGTATGTTATAACGTAATGTTTTTTAGGTAAAAAGTTTAGTTAAAACTTTGTATATTTCGGTTCCTAGGCAAGTTTTAAGTTCTTTTTTAAACTTGGTAAAAATTTTGTAATCAAGAACTTTTTTTTTGGAATGACAGCCGGAAGCCACGTGATTTGACGACAGAATCTTTCAAAAAAAACTTATACTATTTTAAATAAAAATTCCTATTGCTTTGCTTCCCATACAATTTTTTTACTTCTAAATTGAAAAAGTATTTAACGACGGAAGTTTTTTTATAAAGAGGATGTTGCCAAATCATTAGGATTCTTATGAATTATGTGCTTCTTTGTAGTTTGTGCTATTTTCCCATTATATGTAAATAATTTCACTTAGGATGATGAGAACTAAACGGCATAGATATATTAATTATATTATCACTCAAAGTCCTCATCTACTAACGATAAGAAGCACAGTAAAGCGAAATGAGTGTAAAAGCTAGTTTGAAAGTAAAGTATTTTTTATTAATGGACCATCGCTGCTTTCTCCCAAACATTAAAAAAATCTCACTGAACAAAAAAAGCTATACATTTACTATGCCTGTATTTTACATTAATTTACAATTATCATCGTCACATCAGCATAAATGTGCATTATTCATTTTCACATTTCACATGTCTGTTTTTGACGTGGGAAATGTGTCATCATCCCATCTCTCTTCAAAAAAATATCACAATAGAATCTCAGCACAACAGAAAATGTGAACACTACAGTTTTTACTGTACTACAACTATAACGACTTTGTGTGCTAATGTGTCTTGTATGTGAGAGCAGGAAAAAGAGAGAAAGCCAACTTTACATATACTGAATTTTTTATTTGCCCTTAAAGCCTTATAGTGTTTTTTTACATGCTTACGTACCAAGCTATTATTATCTTTGTATATTTCCTAGAACAAGTTCCATTACAACAAAGCAGTATTATGGGTTATATTTAACAACATCCATTGTTGCTTGTCATTACATTGCATACTTGAAAACGTGCTTGTTTGCGGCGTCTCTGTACT
This sequence comes from Entomobrya cf. arborea Gr-Col-00668, assembly GCA_034699025.1. Lineage (NCBI taxonomy): Eukaryota > Metazoa > Arthropoda > Collembola > Entomobryomorpha > Entomobryidae > Entomobrya > Entomobrya cf. arborea Gr-Col-00668. Next base: position 5,184 of record JAQIWN010002311.1, on the reverse strand, counting down.
TTCACTCTCCAAAAGTAATGCTACCACCGCACCACCACCGCAGCGGTGCATGAATCTCTGCTGAATTTTTGTTGTCATCAAACCTCTCTATGCACCACATTACGTTATATGTAATTTTCCTTGAAAATGTGAAGTGCACGACATCTAACATACATTGTTATTATGTATATGAAATATGATTACAAAAAATATCAAATATCTAACCACTTTTCCTTGGTATACACCAAGGAGACAGCACAGAGACAGACATAAGTACATTTGTATAAAGCTAAGCTTTCATATTTTAACCCATCAGCTACAATCTGTGTCACTTGTGACGGTACTTATTTATCAGCGGTACAGCAGCACAAGGAGACTTTTTTTTAGTAATGTATGATATGATATGGTTCAACCAACTCAGTCACCAGAAGTCAGTATGTTTGGGATTTTTTTGGAAGCCGCGTTCCATTATTTTTCTTCTAGCCATCTTTTCTCCTAGAATCCATTGCTGTTGGTGGTATAATCATAATACCATGTCACACGTTACACCACATGACTTTCCAGCTTAAGTACATATTTGCTACACTTTGTCCATTTTCATATAGTATACTTTGTTGACATGGAATTCATTGCAATATGTACAGTGCAAAGGTCCTTTTATAGAGATTATGAAAAGGTAAATACAAAAAAAGTATTTTACATGCATCACGTACCGTGTGTGATATGTCAAGAGATAAATACGAGAGATGCAGAACAATATGAGATCAAAATGTAAGAATATGTGGTTATTTAAGCATAACGAATGCATTTTGTATCTTGTTAACAAGGACAAGCAAAGCTGATGGTCTGCCCTGATCTGGTCTGGGTTTTTTTGGCCAACTATCTACTTTACTTTTACTCTGTTCACTCAATAATTTTTCTTTGTTTTACTCACAACTTTTTTTCTTGTTTACACTTGCTCTAGTGTTGTATATTGGAGAGTATTTTTTTCCATTTACTTTTCTGTAAAGTACTTTCATGGATATGTAGACTACTATAAAAAATGCGTCTTTATTGAAGTGGCTAGATAATGCCTCTCTCTGGCTCTTCAATGTTTTCTCTCTGAACGAAAAACACGCTGTTAAGTATAATCAATAGTATGATAGCACTGATGACAAATACGGGGTAGATTATTATATAAGTGTGATGATCGTAATGCATTGGCGTTTCTTTTAAAGTACATTATCAACGGATTAAAAACTACACTTGGTTTTTTTTCTTGGTAGATCTCTGTATGGTTTGTTCAAATATGTGTGTAGCTTGTGCGTGGAGACAAACTAGACGGAAAGTAGAACATTTTTTCAACCAGCCGTCTTATCTACTTTGACCTACTTGGTAAAGTAGCAGAAAAGTATTTTCCTTTTTGTAATCAAGGTGACAGGGGATTGGAATTATTTATTTAGAATTGTTTCTTTAGCTATATCTACCAATTTTGTTATCATGGATGGATAACATAAAGTTTAAATCCTCTGGGAAAGCTGCAGTATTTTTTCCACATGCAGCATAGAAAAAATAACTTTCTCGGACGAATACTTAGCACAAATATCCTACTTTCTTAATAGAATAAGGTAATTGGTGTAAAAAAAGGATTTTGAAAGTACATCTATGCCACCAAAATCTTCGGGTCCAACGTCCAACCAGTGTACCGTATACTGTCCACCAATCTCTTGAGGAATATAAGGAACGGCTTCATAGGTGGTGAAAAAAACGTAATTTATATTTGTAAACTTGTTCAACAGTTGTGCATGCCCTTTGCGTGTTTGAGGTGAATAGCATACCTTGAAAATAAAAATTTGTGAAATTAAGTTTATACTCTTTCTAGGTGAAACAAGTTGAAACATTTCTTTTACGACATTTTTACGTGTGAGTTTAGTAGCATTTTTGTGGGATCATATTACACAGCATTCATGAACAAATACACACTAAGAACACACTCAACAGTATTTCTGTAGGGATTAAAGAAAAGAAAATATTTGCCAAGTGTAAAAAAGTGTATGTCATTTTCACATTGTTATTTGTAACAATACAGATAACGCAGTTTGTATTATCACACCCCAAAAAAATATATGAACTTTTTGCTTTTAATATTTGTTCAGTTATTAATGTGTGCTAGTGGAAATATGAAGTAGTTCGTCCTTTTCATACTTTATATAATATATGATATATGTAATGTTGTACAATAAGAAAACGATGCGTTAATCGTGTACCCAAGGTAGAAACACAAATATTACGAAAATGTAGTTCTACAAAAAATATCAAAGGAGCAAATGTTATAGTCACTGTTTTGATAAATGTTTGAGACCCCTTTTTTGAATTATGAAGGCAAAAACATAACGAAAATATTTTTTTGATAATACGTAATGTAATCGGAAGGATATTTACAAGGTATCTAACTAATTAGCCAGTGAAGCTTTGACACAAATTTTATTCCACATTGACAATAATTTTGAACTACATTATTTTATACCTATTTAGAGCCTTCCGAGTATTTAGAGCACACAAATGTTCTGCAATCTCCGTATTTTTTATACCCATTGACTTCCTCAGTTTTTATCAAATTACATATAACTACATTATTAACAGTACCTTTGGGAATTGCGATGGTATTCTTATTGCTTGCATAAAGTTTTGCATAACTGTTTTCGTAACGGGTACATATATATTTTATAGATGAATGTAAGCTGTGCACATATTATTTTGGCTGTAACATGTTCGTGTTTTTTTTTTCATCTCAAATTTCACTCCTTTTTAAGCGAACGCAAGAAAACATTTCTACATTTCCTACTTTTATTTATTGTAATAACGACTGATATAACTATCTTTGAAATCGGTAAAACTATTTAATATACCAGCAAGCCAAACAGGATGGTCAACTTCCAGTCGACGGATTATTACAACATTTGCTGCACAAAACTTCTTTTCTGAATGTACCATTTAGCCCCAAATTATTGTGTATTATTCAAGCCCTACAACGAGATATATTCTTCAAACATGCGCATGTTTAGACATTGAATCGTCGAAAAGCTAAAACAAATTGCAAACCTTTATCTTATCTAATGCTGTCTATTATAGAGTTCTAGTTTTACGCATCAGAGCAGATACACCCTTTTTTTGTTCAAATATTTTTATCCCCTACAAAATATTTTCCCAACAAATTGCTAAAATATCTTTGTGCAATCCGCATGGGCTTTTTGTCCTTCTTTATCTACTATTCTGACTGACAAGACGAGATTACTTGTTTTAAAATAAATTCGTATTCAATTAATAATAATAAAGTTAATGTTAGCTCTGAAAATGCAATGAATTCACTTTGACGTATGCATTTTACCCATTAAATTGTATAATTTGATGGGTTCAAAAGAATCGTAAGAGCTTCTTATTTGTTGTGCTCCACAAGTTCCAGTTTTCTCCTTGAGCTAAATTGGAGCTAAGCTAAAAAACGTAGAAAATTGCAAAAGCGTAAGTAAGGTAATTCGAAAAACTTTTTCATCCCGAATTTTCAAAGATACGCGTGTGGGTATCAACAACGTCACCCTTATCAATTTCTCAGGTATTTTATCCTTGAGAAACTCCATATCTTTTTTTATTTTCTTCAAATAACTTTTAATACTTTTCCGGGTCTTTATTCTGTCGTGCTACAATAATATGTACATATAGTAATACTAACAGAGAGATACTGACACAATGATGAAAAGAGATAGGAACCAAAAAAAGGATTTCTTTGTTGTCTCCTCAGCTTTTCAGCTTCTTCACCTTACATTCACCGTAACTCCGCTTTCCCTTCTTTTTTACCCGCTGCTTTTTAGAGTACTTTATACTTTAGTGTAAGTTTTTCTATTGAAGTGAGTGTGAAGACAATATTAAATTCACAGGAGCATGAATCGTTATCTTACGACAATCAGTCTTATTGTCCTTATTGCTAGTTGAAAACGGAAACATAAATATATACGCGTATCAATGTCATGTGTAGGTTGAGCGATCCTAAATAGAAAAAAAAAACGTGTAAATAACATGGCTTAACAAATTACATGTACACATCCGTCATCCATGTTCTTGAGTAATTTAAGTATCAGTGGTAGTATTGATTCCGAAACAATGACCAAAAATACAAAAAAATGTGTATTTATCACTAAAAACGGCAAATTACAGTTTTACTTTTTTCAAGAACAATATGGAAGTTACATTTGGGGAAAAAATCATTGGGTTGCCGTGACATATAAGTACCTATCCTAAATAAATGATATTGAACGCTTCAGATTTTTTTTGTCATCAGAAAAAATAAATGCATTAATTCTTTGTTGATATCAAATAGCAAATGAATCAAAGCTTTGCTGAAGAAAAGATGAAGTTTTGCTTTTCTTCCCATTTACTTTTCGTTTTCAAGCAGTGCTGCATGAAAATAGTTCAGGTATATTCATGTAATGTGTCTATATATTCTATCAAAAGTTAAACTCATATAAATCTTTATCATCACTTGTTTAATGAAAGTATGTTCTGTGTAAAAGGAAGGTACTCATTCCGAGATTTATTTTCATTTGTACACTATTTGTTACTTTGTGTTGAGTGTTTACAAGAGTGGTTCTTGAAGCTTTTTTGTACCTAGGTAGCTATGTATGTCTATGAAATGTTTCGTGAAACGTTTCGCAACGTCCTCAAAAAAATTATAAAGATGACGCAATGTTGATGACTATGACTGAACAGAAAAGAGAATGTGGTTGTTGTGGGAGTAGAGCCGGTGATGATGATAATATATATCTGAAGCGGATGTTTTTAAAGCGAATCCTTGTTGAAAATGGTCTGAAAGTAATTGAAAGAATTTGTCCACATGAAAGAGAACCATTAACAGAAGATTGAAAACAGACATGGAAAGTAAAAAAGGGAACGCACAAGCAAAAAGCAAAAGAAAGGAAACAAGAAACTGCATCCTGCTACTGATAATACATATCTACCTATGAACAAACTATATCAGTCACCTGAAAAAAGGACGTTGTCTTGTCATCATCACATCACATCATCACTACCACCACCAACCAGCCGCCAATTATTTGGGAGATGGTGAGAGGAGTTGGTTGGATCATCAAAATGAAAGGGTTGAATACATCACATCGCATATCGCATCGTCATACAACCTTATACACAAGCAATTTACACGATGAGTTGTAGTTA
>JAQIWN010002310.1:0-16339 GCA_034699025.1 Entomobrya cf. arborea Gr-Col-00668 | reverse complement strand
AAAAGACGACCTTCCAAATTCTGTTGAAATTGAGGGAACTTCGAAATTATTTTCCTGTTTTGACGCTCTAGTGGATTGTTTTCGTTTTTCGAAGTATGTGAAACAGCAACTTAAAGTAGTTTTTTGCCAAATTTGCTTAAAAATGAAGTTAAGACAGTACACTTCGTATCTCTCGTGCACTAGTAACCAGTTTAGCAACTCTACTTTCATAAGTTTGTCTTTCGTCTTCCGATTGTGTTTAGATTTGACAACAATTTTGGCGAGTCTGAGAATGATGCCGTTAATCCTCTTTAATTTTGTTGGACACAATTTGCCCCAAACGGGTAAACAATAATCTAGTTTGGAGAGTACTAGAGATGTCGCAAAAATGTGGTTCCATCTTGGTGTGAAATTTTTTCGATGCCTTTTAAGCATGTACATACGTGAAGTCATCCCTTTGCACACCGATTCGTAATGACTTTCATAATTCAAATATTCATTAAGAATAACGCCAAGATACTTGAACTCTGAAACAGTTTCTATACACTCTCCATTTAGTTTCATGGTAATGGTTTTGTCAATTTTCATGTACTTCGTTCGAAATAGCATTGCCTTAGTTTTTAAACTGTTTATTATCATGTTATTGTCGATACACCAATCTCGTAACTTGTTAGTATCGCTTTGCAGCTTTTCCGTGATTTCCTCCACAGTTTTTCCATGTACGTATAGACATAAATCGTCTGCGTAAAAGCTGAACTTACAGTGCTCGAAAATATGTTTAATACTGTTGATATAAACACAAAAATTTAGGCCAGAAAGGCACGAGCCCTGAGGGCTACCTGCCCTCATATTGTACGGGTTGGATTGGACTCCTCGTTTTGTCACAATCATTTTTCTCTGGTTAAAATAACTATGCAAGAATTTGATGAAATCTCCTCTTACTCCATATGAGAAATATTTGGCCAGTAGTTTATTATAGTTTACTCTATCAAATGCTTGAGTAAAATCGAAGAACATAGCACCGGTCATCATTTTTTGATCAGCACCATGTTTAATGTCATCATTTAAAATTGTCACTGCACTTTGAGTAGACCTGTGTGATCGATATCCGTGTTGTTCTTTCATTATGATATCGTTATTCTCAAAATAATTTATTAGACGATCATATAAAATTTTGTCAATAATTTTTGTTGTAGTTGGAAGTATTGAAATCGGTCTATAGTTTTTGGGTTCTGTTTTTTCACCCTTGAGTTTGTATAACGGAGTGACCATTGCTACTTTTAGGGTGTTTGGCATTTCGCCTACTTTCACCATTTCATTAATTAGTTGTGCAAGATGCGGTGCAATTTGTTTAGCACAGGATTTAAAAAAACGTGCTGGTAAGCCATCATGACCACTAGGCTTGTTTGTTTTAAGATACTGAATTGCATCTTCAACTTCTGTAGCACAAACTTTACGAAAATGAAACTTTGGTTCATCCTCATCCTGGCTGTCATTCAAGTTTAATGTTGGCATTGTGATATCTGGTGGGTAATTAAGGGGATTTTGGGTGAAATGCATACATAATGTATCCAACTTCTTTTGTTGGTCATATATGATTTCTCCGTTGGCTTTGATTTCCGGTATTTCAGTTTCCAAATTTTGCCTGCCAACGTGCGAGTTGAGGATCTCCCATATTTTCTTAGATCCAATTATGTTGTCACTCGCAAGCTTTTTTATCACATTTCTTTTCAATTTAACTTTCAGATAATTCAACTTATTGCGAATCTTTTTGTAATGATTAAACTTTTCATCGGTTCGGTCTCTCTTCATAACTCTTTTCGCCTTATTTAGCTGCCTATTCATCCGGTCATAATCATTTGTCATCCACAGCTTTCTTTGTGTCTTGATGCGGATTTTCTTCACTGGTGCATGTGTATTGAGCACATGCATTAAAATATGGTGAAACATTTCATACTTCTTGGTGACGCTTGTACAATAATTGAAAATCCACCATGGTCCGTCGTTCAGCATTTGTCTCATTTTGTCATAGTCAGTGTCCTTGAAACTTCGCATTTGAACGGTTTTTATACCGCATTTGGGCTCTGATGGTTTTTTCCGACACGTATATATAATGTCATGGTCTGAGATGCTGCTATTTATAACACCACAATTTGAATTGAAAAGTGGCCTATTAGAGTATATATGGTCAATTAAAGTTGACGTTTTGTTAGTTATTCTAGTTGGTGTTTTGATAAGCTGACTAAAATTGCAATCTGCCATCATTTGAGATAGTTCTCTGGAACATCCATCATTTTTCATCAAATTTGTGTTGAAATCCCCAATGAAATATGATTCATCGTGATTACAATCAGTAGTATGAAGTTGTAGGGTATTCAACATTGTCTTGTGTGAAACATTTGGTGGATTATACACTAAAACTATGTGAATGTCTTTAGTGTGTTCTTTGCTAATAATAGTGTGCAATATTTCTGTTGCACCACTACTTTGTTGAGATTTTTTAATTTTGACAGTGTAGTCTTCCCTAATATACATTAGCAATCCTCCTCCTCTTGTTGAATATGACTTTATGCTCTGCCTGTCCAATCTGTATAAATTGTATCCTCGTAGTTGGATTTCATTATCCGTTATATCTCCATATAGCCATGTTTCGGAAATACCAAATGCATGAAAATTGTTCTGTATAATCATGTCATGTATTTCGTCTTTCTTGTTAAGTGCCATTAGGTCACGTACGTTTGCATGACCAATGGAAATTCCCTTGAAGTGCATGTGTTCAACATTGCTTGTTTCTGATGTTGAGTCAATATGATCATCGCCTTCCTTACATTTAGGGCATTTCCACTCAAAATCGTCACATTTGTAACAAGCACTGCACTTCACATAAAGTTTATTTCTTTTCTTTGTGTTGTGACAGCAATCACACACGCGCACAATATTGGACGTACAGTCTTTACATGTCCAGCTTGAGTCTTTGTGTGAATTGTAACGGTCAGTTGACAATGTAACGGTCATTAACACAAGTGAAAGGTTATTACATGCACCTTTTGCTTTTGTTGGAACAACGCAGTTGAACAGACCCCAAAAATTCAAATTTGAAATCTTCACGCCTTATCTCATTTGCACAGAACGCGAAAGTGTTTTGGTTCGAGGTGGGAAGGCATCTTCATTAATAAATATATACGAATGTTATGAATTGTCTTCTTTGTTCTTTGTATTTTCTCTTCATTAAACCAAGTGGCACATTGACTTAGCTTTGGCACACCAGGCCAAATTCATAGAATTCAATATAAACTCAGCTAAAAACCATTATATTCATCATGATCGTATGCCGTCGTGACGATCCTATTCCATTTTCTTCACGGTTCACACTTCACACGTACGGCTTACTGAAAAACCACTACCGCAGGCATTCAAGCCATCTCGCAATCGTTCTCCATTAATAAAACAATATCTTCCGTTTTACTAGATTGTTTTGTTGCATGTAGGGTAGGATCAATGTGTTGCATAAATTCATGAATGTTGAAATGAAAACCTCAGCAAAAGAGAAAAACCACTTATACTACTCATCCGTCCCATCATTCGCAGTACCTACAAGACGACAGATATATGTAAGTATAAACTGATCTTATCTAGCAAACTTGTTGGGAACATTTACTGCGAGAAATATTATCTATTTCCGTTTCAATGTCATCGTCATATCCCACACCAAAATTGGTACACATTTCCAATTCCGCTGTTCAGATAGATTTTATTTCCCAATGACGTTGCTTGCTGTGTGGACAATAAAGCACCATACATATTGCCACTAATGCCACTATCTATCACTATCACCTTTTTGACTGTTTCACTCAACGCATTAAGAGACTTTTAGTTTTGCATTTTACATCAATTCGCTCTTTGATACTAGAAGTACATAGTACATATTGAATGACCTTTTAGCTCCTTTATAGTAGTGAGACATAAAAATAGACAACAGAAGAAACAAGGGTGCCTTTCTTAGCGTTATAAATAAATTTATCTCACCAAACCACACTCAAATCGGCAAACATCAAAAGACAAGCACATGAGACATGTCTTAATCAACGCGGCTTAAATAAAGTTTAAAGTACAATCACTTTTACTTTGATTTAAGTGAATAATTTTTTTATGTGTATTTAACAAAAGTAATTTCAAATGCCAAAGGGTATGAATTTAATATACTTGGAATTTTTATAGCGATGGGCGTATAAGTTCAAAGAATTGTTCAATTAAGTTAGATTGCGAGAGAGTCATGCGAATACGTGGGAACATAAATTCAATTATGAACAATTGCTCTCGTTCCAATTTTGTTGGTTTCGTTTTTATATGCAATGGAGCAGCAGATTTTATTTTCTGAATTAAAAAACTACATAAAGGACCATATTCCTTAAGGGGTGTTTTTGGCCCAAAATTCAAAAAAATCTTTTCCCCTTTATCTTTGTTAAGCTACTCCAGTAGATCATTTTGGTGAAGGTTTCAGCCTTTCATTCCAAAATGGTCCTTATTTTTGGGGGTACCAGTCATCATTTTCTTGCACAATTTCCGTCAGGTGTAACATTTAAAGCTATTCGTTGTGCCAGGCAAAGTATGTTTATTAGGTGTGCTAATGACACCTTAGTTAAGGATTTACGATGGACTAGTCAAAAGTAATGACTACTTGAAAAAATCAAGTTTCGATTTTTTCGAACATTTTGACGACTTTAGTTGGTCAACTTTGACACCCCGTAACTTTGAGCAGAGTGGACCGATTTAGCTGAAACCTTCACCAAAATGATCTACTGGAGTAGCTTAACAAAGATAAAGGGGAAAAGATTTTTTTGAATTTTGGGCCAAAAACACCCCTTAAGGAATATGGTCCTTTGTATAAAAACGGGCTATTGTAGTACAGATAAAACATGAAATTGACCACCAACTGTTGGATGAAGTAATTCAGAGTTTGTAAGGTTCATGTGAAAAAAACTCGTGCGGTGCGGTTGCAAAAATATGATTTGATTGTATAGGTAAACCTCACTCCCAACCTCACTGGTTGGGATATTTAGATTAAAATAAGTTATAGTACATTATGGTGTACTTTTGCAAGATCCCACACTTTGCTGTTTGCTAAATTATGAAGTGGTTTGCACATGGCAAACTAATTTAAAACTTCGTTAAATTTGGCACCTGATCTTCCTGGTCCTTATATGACATTAACCTTTTCCATTGTTCCCGTTCCAAAATCTTAATTATAGTCTATTTAGTAATCTATTACTGTAATTGAAGAGGCAACTGGCACCTGGTACATGACTATTTTATCAGGTATTTGGCAAGCTACACTGCATAAATTATTGAGTAGCTACAACTGCGACTATAAAACACCCATTTCTTCAAGAACAATAATGTATTTATACTTCATATACATACATATCTATATTTTAAAACTCAAAACTAAATTTCATTTGATCACATTTAAAATTTACAATATCCATTTTGGCTATGCGAGTTTGTGAGAAATTGGAGCTCATTTATTTCTGCAGTTCATACGTAACTTTTTTAGTATGATTTATTGCACACTTAAATAAATTTACCATTAATGCCCTACAACACTAAAAAAGGATGATGTTTTGGCATTGTTTACTTTAACGACTACAAAACCGACAACATTAAAGGGCATGTCGCATACGCATACCCTTGCAATTTAATGCATTGCAATTTGCGAATGCTCGTGAATGTCATAAAGAGGAGGCCTGGCCTGGGCGGCTTTGCTAAAGTTAATCTTATTCCTTCCTATCCATTTAATTGTGTCCACCATTTTGTCTCTTTAAAATATCACGCCTCAAAACATAATGATAATGACGGCGATGGCGGTGTTAAAGATCACAATAATGATAAAAATGATGAATATTGGCACTAGGAAAACATAATGTGTGTAAGATTAATACTATACATGGTTAAGGTGCACTTTGCATTTCTCAACACATTGTAGTGGTTTTTAAAGATGATGACAGTCAACAGACCGTCCTGCCATGCGGTAAAGTGCTATTTTGCAGTTTTGCACCACTTCACGTTCTTGCCTTTTGCCTTGGCATCCCTGCCAAAAGAGGATTTGATTTGGCTCAACACACCTTGTTATTATTGCTACTCATACTCCGTAACATTTACATCGTTTATATTTGTAATCTTAGCTATTACGATCGCTCCCTATAAATTTGAAAATGATAAATGTCACATGGCTGTTAGCTCTTTTTCTCGTTTATTTATTCAGTTGAATCTAGTATCGTAGTGCATTTACGTATAAAATGCGCATGAAATCCAGAGAGAAATGACAAATATACATTCATGACTCTTTGACATTGCCTTTTCTATTTTCAACAACAAAAAATGTTTAGACATAATTGCCAAAAGTTATTGTCGGTGACAATGATGGTGAAGACGGAGGCGGAAAATGGAAAGCATCATCATAATAAATAAAAAAAGCATTCAAAACTAAGAGCCAAGGGGGGAAAGAGAAGAGTTCTTCTTGCGAAAGTGGATGTTGTGGTCGTTGTACATTTGTACGCATCATTCATGGCTATGTGGTGTATTATCACCAGTAAAGCAATATGATGAACACGCAAAGCCTTTCTTGTTATTGTTTTCATTTTTATCATCATACTTAACGAACAACAAGGTTTTATCTTACCGAAAATAAAAGAGCGCAACGCATGCATGCAAGAAAATAGAGACATAAGAAAGTCAAGAAAAAGCTTGAGAAAACAAAGCATGTATTTTGTGCCGGTGAGTAGGTTGAGTAAAAAGATAATAAAAGGATCACATCTTCACATCTTTAACATTTTTGAAGATAGTATTCGCCATCACCAACATCAAATATCGCACGTCTTTTCCACAAAACAAGTTAGTCGTTCTCGACGGAGATTGAAGAAAACATATTATAACTTTTAAGCAACTTGGTTTACTTTTTCTCTGCTTGATTCCATGTACTTTCGGGGAAAAGTAGAGAGAGAAAGGAGATGATGAAAAGTTGTAAATGGAACGTTGGATAAGATGTATCACACGTCTCGTACACACACAAACAATAATGAATGTTTTTTTGTTGAAGAAGATGAAGATGGTCTTGACTTGAGCTAAGATATGATATAAAAGACTTCCTCCTAAATATTTTTATATGTGTGCGTACACAAATGTGTTTATGGTTAAATGCCAAATTTCGGCATACCATCAAAAGGGAAAATATAATATCAAATAAAACAAGCACTCATTCAATTCATTTCCTTGTACTTTTGTCTGTGAGAGAGATGGATGCTACAAGAATAACTTGATGGAATGTAGTGCATTTCATCATATTTTACAACTACAAAAACTAGCAAAAGTTTTGTCCCTTTATCTCATCGACAGAACACAGCAGCACTGACTTGAATGAATGAGCAGGCAGCCTAGTCAGAGGCGACATGGTACGGTACACGAAAAGGATGAGGAGAACAAAGATGATCTTCATCACTTGACATGGCATATCATCTTCATTTTGCCCTATTCATTTCCATCTGATGATTATTATTATTACTATGAAGCTAGTTGGTATGAATAAACTATTGTATTATGCATGATGTGCAAAAGTAGTGTGGAAGCACAAAATAGAAAAGATGGTGATAATAATGAAGGATGAGAAAAGTTTGTCATTGTCATGTGTCATGGACATGAAAACTATGTATCTATCCCCATTTCACCATACCACATAACAATATGCCAACCCATGTCAGCTTTTTACCAGCAACTCATCTTATCACATCAGTTAAGTCAATGTAGACGTCGACGGTGCGACAATTTTCCCTTCCGCTGATGACTTTCGTGCACAAAAAAATACAAACTTTTGCCTCGTTTTTAATGAGAAAACTACACACATTCCGTATTTTTTAAAATATAAAACTCCCCTCATTACCGGTTCTCAAACTACCGTTATGATGTCTGGTTGGTTGTATTTTATATTTTAGGTAAATAGAAATATTCCAACAAAGCTTATAACATGGTCTCTTGGACTTCTTTTCAGTGTAAAAAGTCCACGAAATTAGCCTGTACATATTTAAACTTTTTTGTTCTGCATGCTCTCCTAAGCACACGCCTGTAACGAAGCAAGGAAAATAAATTATTATTATAATCATCGACATCTCCATCCAGTTAAGAAGACATCACGGTCACAGTGTTGTGTTGTGACTGGCTGTTGACTCGTTTTTCATACATAAGCATATTTTACATTGTGTCCAGCATGAACAATAACAGTAATGATTTCTACCAACCAAGGTTTTTGGCGAAATTCATAATCACTGCCATCAAAAAAGCTTTTTCATAGTGGATCACATCATTACCGAAATGCCAAACTACCAGTAGCAGGCAAGAAGACATCAAATCTTTATTATGCATCTTTGATTGCCTTTTTTGTACAATAGATGATTCATTCATGATTACAATAATTTGACACAAAAATAAAATACATCATGGAAAAATACGTTCACGATTCATGAATCATCTCCTTAAAATGATGTGGCAAGACTATAAAAACTGACTGACCATAGCAAAGCAGCAAATTTATCTACTTGATACCCAAATGCCAAAATGGCACTACTCGATGATATCTACAACTTAAAACAACATCATTTTAATTTTTCGTTTTAGAATATTACAAAAGACAACCTTTTGAATTTAAAAAAAATGTGCTTCTTTTTAAAAACATTTTACAGTCCTTTTCCTACTCCCCCTCACATCTCATTTCAGACACTTATTCCATGTCATAACTTCAAAAATAATAATAAAATGCTGCTCTCAGCATGAATTTCGCACAAAACCTGGTCTCGTCGTGCTCCACATTACCCACCTGAATTCTATAGAAATCTGACAAACTTCTCGTCATTTTATTCATTTCGCATCAAGTAGGAATACAAACTTTCCAGGTTTTCAGCTTCGTTAGGTTTCACAACAGAAAATATTTTCAGTCTGATATTGTGAACACGTTTGTTACTACACTTTGGAGTTTCAGAATGCTACTTAGGTATATTAGTGTACATAGTAAAAGTGGCATACTTACATTTCACATTTCCATGATGAATATATTTGTTCTCAATTCACCTCAACCCTCACTCAACATGTTCGACCTCAGCATTACCAAACAAAGGCAAAGCCGATATTGGATAAGTTGACATGTAAGGCAAAAACAACATGGTACTCTCGGTACACTTGTACATGTAACTGTGCGACTAACTCTTCTAGCGACTTGACTGTGATGTCCTCTTTCCTTTATCGTTAAGTTCATAGTACAAGAGCCACACAATCCATTTCTAAAACTCCTACCAACAACCGACCAAAATAATAATATATTTTTGCTTGCATTCTTCTCTTCTACCACATTCCTCATTAATAATATTATATTTGTTGGCAATATAACTACGATGCAATATTCATAAAACACACCTTGCTTTATAAGCATTTAATGACAACAGCTAAGCACATTATTTTGGTAGTGGTGGATGGTGTCTTTTGCCTGCTGTTTTCATAATTTTCCTCCAACAAACAAGCGGCCAAGTAAAATGTGGTTTTAGAATATGGCAAAAAGGAATTCCTCCTTGATTAAATGAATTCGAAATTATACTTTTGCACATGTAACCCCTACCATTATTTAACCATCAAAACAGTGTACGAACTTGAGTACATAACCCAACTACTCAAGTTAAAACTGTACCCTGTTTTGCATTAAGTATTGAACACTTGAGGCTTAACGAAACCATTTGCATAAAGCACCCAAACCAAACCGCCAACTCAATTCCATGGCATATTCATCATAATAAACCCTTAAACTAATCGCATGTGTAACTCAAAAAAAATTGGATAAAAGAAGACAGGCTGAACTAAAGTAATTGTGTAATAACAGTATTAAATATTGGACAAGAAGTGAATAGGAAAATGTGACTTATTGTACCACAACTCACGTTTTCACGAGAATGTGCATATTATGTACATACCTGAGTATACTTATACTCATAGCAATACAGAAGACATTTACTGCTTAATGGGCACCCACAACGCAATAGTGTCTCACACGATCGTAAGTAATGTCAAAACCTGATATACACATCCACTTATTCAGTGCAGTGAAATAAGTTGAAAGGATTTTTTAACCTATTGTATTATTCTCTGTCTAGGATTCATTCATCACCATCAAAAACTGCATGTGGTCAACGAAGAGGAAATGAATATTGTACCTTTCAGCAAGTTCTATTGAGAGAGCATTGGACAAGAAAGAGTAAGTAAATTATACAAGACATTGAAATGAAATATACATAAATGCATGCATAATTCCCTAAATATTTGAAGTCAAGCCAGCTAGAGATTTTGTCACTTACTTGGTTTATAAAGATTGAACCTAAAATAACAAGTACATAGAATACAATGACCGATGTGACACACAACTGATACAACTACAACTTCAAACTATATTTACGGTAGAGTTGAAGGAAATGTTTTTACGAATATTGAGCACCGGCATTTTAAGCGTAAGTCTTTTAAAATGCAAAAATAAATACGAACAAAGAAAGATTAGAATTTTCCGGAACACCAAAACACTATAGTATGTATTTATTTCTGCGTTGTATTGCGTTTTGCATTTTTAAACAAGTTGGATTGTCACCTTTGCTTCCACTCTCTGTTGCATTATTTATTGTTCTCCTTTTTTGTTGTTGTTCTTTATTTATGTGACAAATTTACCTTCCCTTTAATTTGTCTGGAGAAGTCTCCTTATTGTTAATAATTAAATAGCTAAAATCGTAATGAATAAGACATTTACATAAACTGCGCGCTATAAAATTGACGATATCAGATGAATCCAGTTAACCTTCCTCTTTTCAATTATTCTTCTTTTGGGAAATTCATTTTATATTTTATCAAGTGTACAGATGCGTTATACGTGTTTATGTACAATGAATAACAAACACCAAAAAGGGAAATTTGGAAGTAGCACCTAATCAAATTTTAATTTGATAGCTTTTCTGAAATTGGCTGCAAATATTTAAGTACTAAACGTAAAACGATATCGTAAGTCAGCAAGGTGAAATTTTCTCAATAAATTATGCGCATGAGAGCAATATGTTCTAGCAGAGAGTGCTACAAGCGTTATCTTTGAAAAAATAGAAAATTCAATATTGATATATACTGACCTTCTGGCATAATAGGAACTTTCTTCGGTACAGAAACAAACACACTTTGTTGTCCCCCGACACTGCTAACCGTGGTGGTATTAACTGGCCCCATTGATGTCGCCCCGGGAAGTGAAATCCCTCTCCTGACCATGTCCACTGACACCGCCCGGTTTCTCGTCTTGGTCCCTTCAATTTGTTTATTAGTGAGCCCTTCATTGATCGTTTCTTCCAGTCTTGGAGGGGTCCTTTGATGTGCACCCTGCTCGGCGGAATGACTGCTGAAACTTGGCTCATGAAGACTCAGCTTGTGATTGTGCGGATGGACTGGCCCTTGATGGTAATGGTATTGTTGCGGGATGTTGAGCAACGTTGGCTTATTATAGCTGGAGGGCGTAATGAATTTGGCAATCATGGAAAGTCCCTTCCCGTATCGATGATCTGCAACAGCATCAACAAGTCCAGAACTTGAGATTGCTTCGCGCAAAGGCTCCCCTACACAAAAAATTTGTATTTATTTAAAATGGGGTTTAGAAATAAAATAAAATTAGGACAAGAACAAGCAGCAGCACACATCTCTTCTTCATCGTTTTTTACACAAATTGTTGTTATATTGTGGAATGATGAATTTGCATTTTCTCTCTCGGAATCGGGTTGTAAAGTTTTTGTTATATTTTTTAAAGAAAAAAAACTTTAACAGCAATAACGAGTAACGCCATTCATTTCATTTTCTACTTTCCTTCGTTTCAAACACTTTCCTGGTTTTTCCCATTCATTATTTACCAATTTAGAAAGCTCTCTTTCCCCCAACATGTTAGAATGTGCTCGATCACCAGGACCAGGAGCAGCAGAGAAGAAGCAGAAGACCGTCAGGCCGTCGCTTGTTCTTTTTTCTACATTACAGCTACTCACACAGTGAATGTCGAGGGGCTACAGCATCTAAACATTCCTAAACAGTAAGCAAATATATTTCACAACAAATATATTTACACATTTTACATTAAAATATATACACACATCAAATAGAATATTTATACAAACATGCATATGTACAAGATACTATAATCATACTATAATGATTAAAAATATTTTTTCATTCATTTTATGGGTTAACTTTTCTACTCTCTACATAAATATTAATATACGCACTCAAATTCAATTCCATCAAATCAACCCAACGCCGCCCCCGACTTCCCTTTCACCTCTGTGCTTCTCTGATGTACTTTCCCTTGACTCAAACTCAAGATTAGATAGAAAATGTATGCGAAATGAATATGGTATGATGTTTTTCTGGATCATTGTGCGATTACACACGTTTCGCGTTCAACCTTCTCTGCCAATTCGCACGGTAAAAGTATAACAACTTTATTTTCTACCTTTATTTTTTTACCAAAATACTAAATCGATTTGTTTCCCATCATTAAAGAACTCAGTACTCTTCCATTAATAGGTCTTTTGACTACTAGGCATATATTACACTGCAAAAATATCAGAGAAGGTGGAAGAATGAACGCGTGTCTAAATCCAATGCACACTATCAAGATCTGCGTTTCTTTTTGCCTTTTTTTTTCTTTAAAAAAATAGTCTGAAAAATATTCAACTTTATAGATCAAGACGATGATGATGATGGTGGTGGTATTATTGGTGTAGAGTTAGTGTCTACGTTTACTCTTCTACTATTTTTAGCAATGAATTATTCAATGGTTTACACCCGGGCCCTCAAACGTGTAGCCTGCCAACCCAGCATTGCATTAATTCGTTGTACTACCTACGCGTTTTTCGCTTCCATCGGCAGACACACACATTCTCAACTTTTCTACTATTTTTCCCATCCATGGCAAACAGCATAATGATACACATAGTACATATGTATTATGTAGGTACATCACAAATCCATTGTTGTCAAAAAGGAGGAAATAGGCGGGTGGACGTTGCGTTCTTTACACTTTTCACTTCTTGTTCATGTCGCTTCTCCAGAATATTATTCCTACTTTCTTTTAAAACGTGTTACATGTGCTTTTCTGAGTAGTGGAAAGTGAACCTTGGCTTTTTTCTTTCTTTCACTTTTTTTGCCCTTATCTGATATGCAAGTTTCTACTACATATAAAACATAACAGTTTTTATTTCTTTTTTTGCGCTGTTATAGTATTACTATTACTACTGAATGAACTGGTTATGTAAGAAATGTTTCTTGAAGGAGTCGTGTATTTATTTGAACATTTCCATTGGATTCACATGTTCATTCAACTCATTTACGTTATAATGACATCGCTACAGCTCTACTGAAATAATAAAAAAGACTTTTCCCTTTTCTTCTTATTATCCTTCTTTTCCATCTTTCCACTTCAGTCAGAAAACCAACCCATCTCATGTCTCATGCATTTTCACTCACCGCTTTTCTCCCAGTTTTACATTTGGAGAAAAAGGAAAACTTAGTAAATTTTCAATTAGTAACCTCACACTCACAATTCTGAACACGACAGCTAAGGAAAACCATACCGGCAAATTCAACACGAATATGTAACCCAAGTACGTGAGCTTTCCCCAAAAATAATAATAAGCAGAAAAAAAGGGATTACTGGAAAAATATAATGAAGTAAAAAGAAGAGTATAAAAACTACACATGCAAAAAAAATAAAAAAGATGGATAGTTTAAATTTGGAACATTTCTCTCTATTTTACGGCTTATAATATCTGTTATGCATTCATTCCACGAAAAATTGAATGAATGAATAATGTGTACCACCAACAACCATAACATGTTCGTAAAATATGTGTTCTCTTTCTTATTTGTTTTTTAATGGCTGATATACCGAACCTATTATTCAATACCTACATTTCCTGTTCTTTTGTCGTTTAAAGACACGTTTCATAGTTTTCCTTTTAATATAGCGAAATTGGTAGGTATATACAATCATCGTCATCATCATCATGTGCAGCACCACACTAATCCTTAATATACGAACTTTAGACTTCAGCCCGACAAGAAAGGTGAAAGAAATACGTTAAGTCGATAGGGAAATTACAGGGAAAGGCAACAACCAAAATAAAATACTCATCCACTTCACTATCCCCACCACTAACGTTATATTAGCCTAACATTTTTGGTGGAGGAGAGAAAACAGCAGCTATCTAATATTCTACGCTACATGAGAAGCTCTCGTCGTAAAGTACAAGCGTGAATGTTAGACAGACTTTGTTAAACTCAAGTTTCAATTTAGGTCTTGATGAAATATGCATCCAATGTGATTTTCGATGGGAAAAGAAGAGCAGAAAACGTAGAATAAAGGGCTTGACTGGTATTATTGAAAACGTGAAAAAAGAAAAGAAGAGACAAGAGAGAGAGAGAAAAGGAACCAGAGAAAGTGAATAGCTAGCGTTTGTGCCAGTGCCTAAAGTATACAAAAATATATAAATCCATGTTCCATTATCACTGGTTACTTTACAACTTTCAGTTACAAGGAATATCGAATGCATCATGGCAAATGAAAAGGTAAAAAAGGAACAAAGGCACTGCCACTGTCCTATGAGTAATTCGAACGATTAATGTAGGCAAAGCGCTAATCGCTTTATGTCTATATTCCTTGGTAATTCCTAACGACTACACAGAACTGAATACAATGAAAGGAAACTCAAATGGTCGATTTTTCTTCATATCTAGATATACATTTTTCTATCAAATTTATTATTTGATACGGTACCTTTGGTGTTGGTATATAACATATACTTTCTTGATATACACTTGACGAGGAAACCATTGTAGGTCATTATTCCATCCACTTTATATTGAATTGAAGGAAAAGAAGTACTCTTTTTCTGTTCTGCGTCCTTCTCAGTAATTTGGTAAGGTAAAATGTAACTCCTCAAACAATAAGAATTACAGTTGTATAACATAAAAGTAGTAGAACCAGGTAGATAAATCGATATGCATATACAATGACGTTGGTTTGTATATGCCTGTGGCAATATATTTTGGCCAACTCTTGTTTCGTATTATCGTTAATGACCCTTTCTCTCTCCTCTTTCATTATTCTACTCATGTGAGCTGTATGTATTCATATGAGTAATATGCATGGTGTAATGACTGAAAATCAATGACTGTGAGTGAATACCTTGCTAAAAATTACATAGGGAAAGCAAGGTGAAAGTAGCGATCTTACACCAGATATGATTCAGAAAAAATACAATGGAATTCGTGGCACAATAAAACTTGTTGGTTTGTTGATTTAAATAAGAAACGATACGGCATATTTCTATGTTTTTGAAAGAACTTTATGCTTGTCACGCTTTTACGCATTTTCCAATTTCATTCGCATGCAAAAACTAATTTACGGTCAGTATTTTCACAAAATGTGTATTTATTTATCGTGACGGATAAAGTTTATCTCTTGTGTAAGGTTTAATGAATGGGAATGGGGACATTTTCAAGACAGAGAGTGGTCCTTTGGTGCTTCAGGCATTCTGTTTTTGACTCATATAATAAATTAAATTCTATTGTCTTCCTGTCATAATGAATGTACTTTTTAGAAGAAAGGAAAGTTATATGCAAATGAACCTAATATTTAAGTAGATACTCATTCAAAAACAAACAACTCACAAGAACGAACTTGCTATGGTTAGGTTTACTACCTAAATACATGAGAATAAATTGACCTGACAGTTTTCAGACTGAGTGAGATGAGATAGTCAAGTTAGAATACATTTTCTTTTGTTGTTTGAAGGGAAAGTGACACCTTTCTTATTCCAACTAAAATTGAATTTAGGTTGAGTCATAAGAGAACAAATTGAACTATACACACATATCAGTTCACTGCTGGGAATGAGTGGAGTAATGGTAAGAATATAAATTTGTGCATTTGTTCTAATGTTGTATACATCTACCTAATAACATGATAGTGTGATAATAATAACAAAGAGTATTTGGTATACTACCAAATTTACCAAATACTCTTTGTAATAATAACAATAATATTTTATTCCTATTCAAGAATAAATTATTTTGTAACACTACCGAAATGTCTTGTTCTATCACTCGAATAGACTTTTAAACGAAATGTGACTTTGCGGTAATGATTTCGTCTTTCTGATTGTGAGGATAACAGAAAGTGAATGAATAACTTCTTGGTTTTACTGGATAGCATTAGAAATGAAAATCCATGATGAATGAATGAATGATAATTGCAAGC